>PVKZ01003669.1:0-119720 GCA_004027375.1 Macroglossus sobrinus | reverse complement strand
TAACTCTAATTCTATACATGTTCAGTAATCATAAATAGTTGGACTATACTGAAAAACCCAAAGAACAAATATAACTATTATTATGACTAATATCATTAGCAAACAGGTAAAAACAATCAAACAAAATGAATTCTGAAGTCAATATCAATCCAAAGCTATACACATTTGTTGATGTCTGCCTCTGGTGTTGGCAGCTTCTTATCCTCAAGGAGTCAGTGATATCTGTAGACCATTTGAGGTTAGACACCTGATAAAGTTTCTTCCAATGAGGTTGGAGAATGTCTTTTATTTGATGTCCTTTCCAATAGACAAAATCTTCAGGTGGCAGTCAATGATCTTTAAAGTCTTTGTTTCCTGGGAGCGTGCTGTGAAAGGCAAGAATTACCAACTTGGCATTATCTTAAAGCAACTCTATTAAACCTTGGCAATAGTGTAAGATATCTCCATTCATTAATATCAGCTCATACATTCCTTCATCTAAGGACAGCCTAAATGCACTGTGATGCATGAAGGAATGCAAAAGACAAGGGGGCAGGGAAGAACCAAGCAGCCATCTTGCATTTCCCTTAGTCTCAATTATTCATTTAATTTACAACCATTGTTTACCTAAACAATATACCCTAAAGTTTTTCTATGTATATTGAGGTTTTTAATCCTTAAAATCTCAGTGTCTAATAAGAACTAAGAATTAATTAGCATTTTCAGCTTGCACATTTTATAAGCTCTAGAAATGTTTTTCATAGACATAAACATCAATTATTAACATGGGCTTATTTTTGTAAAACCCAAGCAAGAGAAAGACATGTCTGTTTTACTTAAACCAACAAACTTAAGCTAGCTTTTATTAATGAGTTAATCTTAAATTATGTGAACTTAAAAAGCATTTGAGTTAGCTTCTATTTTTATGAGAATTTTAGAACACTTAGTTTTTACAAGTGCTTGCATTTAAATTAATTTTAACAATACATCCAGAGGAAGAAAATTATGTCACATTTACAATATATGTAGATAGATAAACGCAGACAGATACAGAGAACAGTTGTATCCAAATTTTTTTTTTGGGGGGGCGGTATTTACAACTTATATCTGTCCTTGACAAGTCAAATTCCAAATGATCTTTCCCCTTTTAAAATGATAGCATTTTTTTCTATTACCTACCATTTTATTTATTTACTTATTTTTTTTATTTTATTAGTTTCAAGTATACAATATATTGGTTAAACATTTATATAGTTTATAAAACTCCCCCTTTTGGCTCCTTCTCTCCTCTGGTTTTCCACCTTGCCAATATATTAATACTAACTTCATTCCCTATGCTTTGTTCCCCATCCCTGTAACCACCTATCAACTACTAATTTGTACTTCTTTAACCCTTTGTCTCATTCTCCCAGTCCTCCAACCCCACCTCCCCTCTGTCCATCATCAAATTGTCCTCTATATTTGTGAGTCTGTTTTTGACTAGTTTGGTTTTGTTGTTGTTGTTTCTTAGATTCTGCATATAAGTAAAATTATATGGTATATCTCTTTCTCCGTCTGACTTATTTCACTCAGCATAATAACATCTAGGTCTAGCCACATCATTACAAATGGTAGGATTTCATTTATTTTGAATGGCTGAGTAATATTCCATTATGTATATGAACCATCACTTCTTTATCCAATTGTCCATTGTTGGCCTTTAGGCTGCTTCCATATCTTGGCTATTATAAATTGTGCTGCCATAAATGTTGGGGTGCATAGATCTTTCCAAATCATTGTTTTGATTTTCTTTGTATAAATACCCAGAAATGCAATTGCTGGGTCAAAAGGTATATCCATTTCTAATTTTTTGAGGAACTTCCAGAATGTTTTCCATATGGCTGTACCAATTTGCAATCCCATCACCAATACATGAGGGATCCCTTTTCTCCACATCCTTGCCAACACTTGTTCTTTGATTAATGATAGCCATTTTGACAGGTGTGAGGTGATATCTCATTGTGGCTTTAATTTACATTTCTCTGATGATTAGTGACCTTGAGCATGTTTTCATATATCTATTGGCCATCTGTATTACCTCTTTGGAGAAATATCTGTTCAAGTCTTCTGCCCACTTTTTAATATTTGTTTTTTTGTTGTTGAGTTGCATGAGTTCTTTATACATTTTGGATATCATATGTATCATTAGCAAATATCTTCTCCCAATCAGTTGGTTTGTTTCTTTGTTTCACTGATGATTTCCTTTGCTTTTCAAAACTTTTTAGTTTGATGTAGTCCCATTTGTTTATTTTGTCTTTTGTTTTCCTTGCACAGAGAGATATATCCAAAAAGAAATTACTGTTAATAATGTCAGATAGTTTACTGACTATGTTTTCTTCAATAGTTTTTTTATGCTTTTAGGTCTTACATTTAAATCTTTAATCCATTTTGAGTCTACTCTTGTAAAGAGTGCAAGAAGATGTTCAGTTTCTTTTTCTTTTTTGCATGTATCTGTCCAATGCTCCCAACATCATTTATTGAAGAGACTCTCTTTATCCCATTGTATATTCTTGCCTTCTTTGTCATATATTAAGTAAGTGTATAGGCATGGATTTATTTCTGAGCTCACTATTCTGTTTTATTGATCAATGTATCTGTTTTTATGCCTGTACCATGACGTTTTGATTACTGTAGCCTTGTAGTATAGTTTGATATCCGGTAATGTGATACCTTTGACTTTTTCTTCTTTCTCAAAATTTCTCTGGCTATTCAGGGTCTTTTGTGGTTCTATATAATTTTAGGATTATTTGTTCTAGCTCTCTGAAAAATTCCATTGATATTTTTATAAGAATTGTATTGAATGTATAGATTACTTTGGGTAGTATGGCCATTTTAATGATGTTGATTTATCTTACCCATGAGCATGATATATGTTTCCATTTATTTGTATCTTCTTTGATTTTTCTTTTCAGTGACTTATAATTTTCTGAGAACAGATCTTCTACCTTCGTGGTCAATATGATTCCCTTCACTGAAGATATTTTAAACAGTGAGAAATAAAAAATAAGTATACTTTTTAGATCTATTTCAGGAGTCCTGACTGTTCAAGGTAACAGTTACACAAGTATTTATTTTTATGATTAAAAAATCTGCCAATATTAAATTTTTAATATCAATTTAATAAATTTTTTCATACATCTTATAAATCCTAATTGAATATTGTTGTACCACCTATAATGTATTTTATATGAGGACTTTTGTGATAAAGTATTTGAAGAATAATTTGGTCCCCCTAAAATTTAGATTTTTAAGGGAAATATATGTTTTTAAATTTATAATTTGTTATATTGCCTCTATTCCAATAAATATTTTTGGCAACTACTACATGTTAGCTATATGCTAATAACAAAGCATTAGAACCTGCTAATGGATACTGCTCCTGCCCCCTGTAGCCACTGGCTAGTAGGGGAGACAGATATTACATAAATAAATAAAAAATTATAAATTTTCATAAGCATTTTAAGGAAAAAGTGTTCTTGAGAATATAACAGAAAATGAAAATTTAGATCATGAAGTTAGGGACTATTTCTCTGAGGAAGTGACATTTAAGCCTAGATAGCAAAATTAATTATCTCAGCAGAGAATAGAAGAGCATCCTGGCAAAGAGAACAACATGTTCCCCTGTGTAACCCCCACCCCCCAAAGAAATGAATGTGTTGAAGAAAATGTTGCTGGAGTATAAAGAGTAAAAGGGAGGGTGCTAGTAAAAAAGAAAAGTCTGGAGAAGCTGTCAGAGTATGCAGAGTTCAGGATGTATACACATAATTTAGCACTTGTGTGTATATGTATAGCACACATAAGAATTTTGGATTTTATCATAAATTTAGTGGGTGGGAACTCATCAAAGGATTTTAAAATGGGAAAAGACATAATTAGATTTATTTTTATAAAATACTCACTTTGGCTGCAGTGTAAGAAATAGATTCAAAGTAGGCAAGAATGAAAGAGAGAAGACCCCCTAGATGGCTGCTTCCTACAATGGATCAGGGAGATATAATGATGGATGGTGGTATGGAAAAGAGTTGTGGCTTTAATCTTATTTTGCCAGTCCCAGTAATGGTTTAGATGTGGAGAGTGGGCTAAGGAAAGGACATATTGATTGTGATTTCCAGTATTTAAAGGTTTTCACTTCTTCTTCACTGGCCTCAGCCTTGATCCACCTCTCAACCCATCTTTCCCTCCAACCTGCCATTCATTTAACACTTGTGTTCAGCAAAGATGATGTGAGGCAAAAGGACAGCCTCTCCTGACTGCCCTGGAATTTGACCAGACATCCACACTGAGAGTGAAAAACCAAAGAAAACAGCACAGATCATGACATTAAAACTACTAATAAGAAACTGAACCATTTGACCTGAGACAGACTGGCAAATCACAATTAGAGGCCCTAATGACAGTCCTTATCAATGTATATGCTTCTTGACAATTGCATTTCCAATAAAAATTCATCATCCAAATATTAACAAAATATTAAATTTTAAATATTATTTAGGAATATTTAAAATTTAAATGCTAAAGATTCTAATTTATCATCCAAACATTAAATAACAGTGAGAGCAGTTGTCTTAAAATCACAATGGTCTGTTGCTTTAACTATTTCTAAAGTTATTTCTTTATTCTTTTATTTCTTCTTTATTTGATCACTGCTATCTGGTCCAAACTCAGATGATACCCTTGCACAGATCCATAAATTAGATAGACAAGTACAACAGAATGTCTTGGTAATAGGCTCTGAAACATGCCAGGGAAACCATATTATAGCTGGAATAATTTAACTATTTTAGAAGAGAAAATAGAGAAAAAGAATGACTCCTGGGTTTCTGGCATGAGCAGCCAGGTGGATAAAATAGGCATTTTTTAAGACAGCAAAGACCAAAGGAAGCCAATGAGAGGAGAAAAGCAAGTTTAAAACATGTTGAGTTTGGGATGCCTGAGATACCTGAGTTTGGGATTAAGTTTACAACTGCATATATAGACTAAAGTTTTGAAGAAAGACCAAGCTAGAGATAGAAAACAAGTTAAAGTTGTTGAAATATAAATTACATGTAAAACCTTGTTAGAAGATGAGATTTCCTTAAAAAATAAGTGTAGAGTAAACTGAAAAAGAAAGCCCAGGACTGAATTCTAAGCACTGCTACATTTAGAAGAAGAGCCAAGAAAAAGCATGCAAAAGATACTGAGCAGTTGTGGTCAGAGAGAGATGAAAAACATGGCCCAGGTGTCATGAAATCAAAAAAGAACAATTTGCTCCCTATTTGTATTTAGGAAACTTACCTGATTCTCAGTTGTGTTAATTTACCCCACATTTTGCATATTTTGGGTACTAATATTTTTCCACTCTCTGCTATCCTATAAATTGACACATTTCACTAACTTTGCCTGTTTATTCCCTGATTGTTTTGCTGGCAAAAAGAGTAATATTGGGCATTAACTCAGGAAAACAAAGGAAGACAAGATGCAAGGGGCTGACAGTCAGTCAAAGAGAAAGCTCATTGCCATAACATCTGCCTTTAAATAACTTCCACACCCAGACCTCAAATTTAACTTTATAACTTGCTTGATTGAGAAGTTGGTGCAGGAGAGGGAGAGAAAGGGAGGGAGAGAAAGAGAGAGGAAAAAGGAAAAGAGAGAAAGAATTAGAGGGATGTCTCTTCTACTAGACTCTCATCATTAAAACATTTAGCTATGCTTTCAGATCTTTAGATGCTGCAATGGCTATTTTGGAAAAGACTGATCTCAATTTGTCATACAAGCTAAGGTCAATCAAATAATTTAGAAGGCCTCCACTTCCTATCCAGAAATTTACAAAGAAAAAGGGAAATATCAGTTCAGGATTCATACTGCTTTAAAAAGAGAACTGAACCAACAACATTATTTCCATAAAGGCCTTAAAATTTTGTCAAAGGCAAGTAAAATTACTGTGACTTAAATGTTTAAGTGACAATTATTATAGTTTGTGACAAGTCAAATACAATGTGGAGTTAAATAATTATGTGAAATATGTATTATTAATAATATGTTGGAGTCATAGATACAATATTTACATACATTTCATAAAACAATAAAATAATACCTTCAATTACTATAGATGTCTTTGTTGTAATTTTTCTCTTTGACATCAAAGATTATATCTATGGTTTATCTATTTCTAAATATTAATAGGAATGTAACTATGTTTGTAATACTGTTGTTCTTTTTAAAAAGGTAGGGAAGTAGTTAACAATAGACTTTAAAATTAGATCTGTACAAGGACTAGCTTCTACAACTTGCTAGTTATATGACCTCAAGCCAGTTACCCACCTCTCTAAGCCTTAAAGTCTGCATCTGTAACTGGGTATGTACCTCATAGAGCAGTTCTGGGGATTAAATGAGATAAAAGATATTCACACTCAACTACTTAATTTATGTTCCTAATCACTGCATTTTACTGCCTTCCTAGATTACCCTCCTAAAATGATCCTCCATGCAGAAGCTATACGTTCCCTTGGAGACTTCACATTGGATTGGACAAGGAAGTAGCACTTACATTATTGTCATTGCTGATATCAAATAGTATTCTGATAGTAATAAGTGGAAGATATGTCAGAAAAGCACTAATTATTCAGGTAAAGTAAAGCCTTCAGATTCCTGGATAGGAGCATGAGCTGGAAAGAAAATAAGAAAATTAACATGGTATTGATAGTCACTCTGAAAGCCAGGAGAGAATACTCTCACCTATCTAGGTTTGATTATGAGACACTAAAGGAGAAAAATTCTACCTCCTTTACTTTCTTTTTTCTTTTTTTCAGTAACGAATCTTTGAAAAGTGATAGAGGCAGCCTTGAGCAGCATAATAGGATATATATGGGCATCATTACAAGAATTTGATGATAACAAACAAATAGCATATACACAAAATAGGGGGGAAAAGTTAATTAATTTAATTAATAAAATTAATTTATTTATCTTAAGTTCCAGAAATTTTACAAACAAAATCTAAATGTTTTATTTTTCAGATTTAGAAATGAGTAAAGAGACTTAGAAAGATTAAGCAACCTTTCTAAGACAAGTGATTAATAAACAATAGAGCTGAAATTTATACCTAAATCTTTCTCATATTGGCATGAGGAGGCAGACTGAATTAATAGCTCCATTTTCACCAACCTTTGCATATAACTTTGTAGTTCCTCTCATGATATAGATGAAGTACATTTTCCCACTCCTTCACTTTGTGTTCAGTCATATGATTTGTTGTGGCCAATAGGATGAGAGGTAATTTTGAAGTAATTATGTGCCAAGGTCCTCAGGAACCTTGCATATGTTCCACTAGCCTTGTTGGACATCTGCCATCATTATGAGAAGTACATGTTCAGGCTAGCTCACTAGTCCTAAGAGAAGAGACACATAAAGCAGAGCCACCCCAGCCAAGCCTAGCCTCCCACTCAACCCAAAGCAGATCTCTAGATATAGGAGCTATAATATTAAATGACTGTCATTGTTAGCCACTGACTTTGGGGGTAGTTTGCTTCATAACAACAGCAAACCAATGTACATGCTATTGACATATTGAGCTTGACATATTAATGTTACTCTCATTAAAACGTATTCCTCTGCAGCCATGAGTGTGGTAACACAGATCAGCTGCAAATGCCATCTTTGAGAAAATTATTAAAAGTATTGCTGAGAATTCCAAAAGGATTTTTTGAGTATTTAACCTTATTTATGAAGAGAAAATGATTCCTGATTTTCCAACCTGAATTTTTGCCTTAGTTTCACCAGTCCCAATTTCAGTTTTCTGTTGCCCAGTGTGGCCTACTCTCTGAACCATTAGTGCTTCCCAAGTCCAGCCAGCCCACCCACGAATAGCTTTCCAGAATGTTCCATCTATTTTCTCTTACTAAGCCATTTATGACTTTAAATTGCAGTTTTCTGAAGCAGATTAGGTCTTCATTAGTTATGGGAGCTTGCTGTTTATGAAGCAGTCTCTCGAACATAGATGTCACCTCTGAAGTATTAAATAATAATTATGGTGGGTTTCCATTCGTAGCAGTTTGAACTAGATGCAAAGCTATTTATTCTAAGTGAAAGCTATGTCATTAATCAATAAGTCCCTAAGTGATGGTCTCCTATATTCAATCTTCTCTATTATCCCTGTTTTTTAGGTTTTCAATAAAACTGCAATGAAAAATTAGGATAATGATCTTTGGGGGAGGGGTAATCAACAGCACTCCTCCTCAGAAAAGCTATCAAAAGATGATATATAATTAGTCATTGGGTGTAAGGTTATTTTTATTTCTTGATTTAACTTGCTATGCAATGTTTCCATGTATGTATGTAGAAAAATATATTGCTTTTTTTTTCTATTCCAAATAGATTGTGAGCTTCTTTAACATAAAAACTGATTTCTTCTTGTCTGTGGCCCCATTGTCAAACAGTGGCATGGACATAATAAATGCTCAATAAATAATTGGTAAATGAATGAATAAATTCTCATTCTGCATTTCTCAGTGTGTAGTAAGTAGAAGCATTTCTTTTCGGTTGTGCTTACCAAATGAAATAACCTGCAAAAACACCCAGCACAGTGCCTGCCTGCCTCATGGGGGCTGCTTTGTTAAATGTTTCTCATCTTGGGAGCACCACAATTGCCAACAGTTGCTTTAAAATTATTAACCCTTACACAAAAGTAACAGAAAACATCTTTCCCCATGTGCTCCTACTAGTTGCAAAACAAGGAGCTCTTCAAGAATGCAGAAGCTTCTCCTTCTATATTTCCTCTTCCTCCCTGCCCTACCCAACCCCTCATCACATACAAAACTCAATAGTTGTTTGAATAATATTTATATTATTTAACTTTCTCACTCAACAATTAGGTTCTATGGATAATTCTCAGAAAAAAAAAATGAAAAAAAACAATGTGATTTCTCTCCAGTTCACTGTTACCTATGTCTACATCCCTAAGTCTACCCCCAAAATAATGACTCCCTAAGCTCTATTCAGTCACCTTTGCTTAGATGGCTTCAGTCACCTCCTGCTCTCTCTCTCTCTCTTCCAGATTATTCTCATCTCATTTCATTTCCTAGATTGCTTCACCATGAGCTTTCTAAAACACACTTATTCCCCTATTTGAGAACCTAAATAGCTCTCATAGCCAAGAGCAGTGGTTCCTAACATTAATGGAAGACTCTTTTCACTCTGTCCAAATATTCATGTGCATAAATGTGCACTGAACATTACATATAACTTTGCAGATGTTCCTTAGATCCCAGGGTTAAAACCTTGAAATTTGGGGAGAAGTTTCTACCCCCACAACTAACATTTAAGTTTTTCCACAATCTTCCCAAACTATGTTTCCCAGCTATCTCAGCTCTCCAAATTCTAACTAAATTTTAGATAGATTTATCACCCAGGATGCTTTTCCCATTTACATTTCTATGCCTTAGAAAAATGAACTGGAAGTCAGAAGCATTGGATTCCAATTAGCTAAGGAACTTTGTGAAGCTACGTTCATTGTAAAGCTCAGTTTCTACATGTACAAATTGATGGGGATAGGTTAGATCAATGATTCCCAAAGTATGATATGTGAACCACTAATTTTAAATGGCACACAGTTTATTATTTTTTTATGTTAAGAATTGTGAGTTTATTTTTTAAATATTTTTTCTTAATGACAGTTGACCTACAATATTATATTAATTTCAGGTGTACAACATAGTGATTAGACATTTATACAACCTATGAAGTGGTCACCCAGATAAATATAATTACCCATCTGACATGGTACATAGTTATTACAAGATTATTGACTATTTCTTTATACTTTATACTCCATATCTATTTTGCAACTACAAATTTGTGCTTCTTAATCCTTTTCTCTTTTTCACCCATCTCTCAAACACCCTCCCAACTAACAACCATCAAAATGTTCTGAGTCTGTTTCTGCTTTGTTTGTTCATTCATTTTGTTTTTTAGATTCCACATATAAGTGAAATCATATGGCATTTGTCTTTCTCTGACTTATTTCACTTAGCATAATACCCTCTAGGACCATCTACGTTGTTGCAACTGGCAAGATTTCATTCTTTTTTATGGTTGATTAACATTCCATTGTATATATGCAAGACTTCTTTATCCATTCATTAGTAGATGGACACTTAGCTTACTTCCAAATCTTAGCTATTATAAATAATGCTGCAATGAACATATGGGTGCATATGTCTTTTCAAATTAGTGTTTTAGATTTCTTTGGATAAATACCTAGAAATGGGATTACTGGGTCTTTCTTTGTGTCTTGTTATAGCCTTTGTTTTAAAGTCTATTTTATCAGGTATAAGCATTGCTACCCTAGCTTTTGTTTGTTTGTTTGTTTTAAATTTATGACATAAGGTTAATATATATGGTATATCTACAACTTACAGATATTATTACATAAAAAATAAGTGTTAAAATGTAATCAGTCTGAACTCTAAATATATATTAAGTGAATAATAGGTAATATAAAGATACTGCAAAAATTAGCAAGATTGTATGCAAGTCTGAAGAGTGAGAAGCACAGGACTAGTTGATCCCCAAGGCCTTTCCAAGCTCTCAGCCACAATAGTTCCTTAGACTCTCTCTCCTAAGAACTTTGTTCCCAGAGCTGAATAGAAGCTGCTTTCTCAGAAACAATAAGGTAGGAGATCAAAATTCTTTCTCTCTATTTTCAACAAGGAAAAAGGGAATTTTAAAGCATTTTTTTTACACTTAGATGAGGACAAAGAAAAAGGATTTTATATGAGTTGACCAAAGAACACCAGGAGGGTATTGCTGGGAACAGAATCTAGATCTTTCTCCCTTGGGATTGCCATTGGCAGTTTTGTTGAGACCTGTTGATAGCATTGTTATGATTCAAAACATAAATGAGCACAAATTTTTTTTTTAATGACTAACACATACGCTTTCAGATTCAGATAGCAACTGCAGCTGCTCCCTCCAACTACTTCAAGTTTGATGAACAGATGGCAGGTTTCCTCTGGGAATGGAAAGATTTATGGCTGCCTCATAGATAGAAATTGCATAAAGTTAGAACACCAGGAGAAGTTGGTGTCATAACTACAAATGCACTTAAGAATTGTCAGAAAATAAGTTTGGGTCTTCTTTGCTGCATGCCACTGATGACTATGGTTGTTTGCGGTTAAAATATTGATGATTCAGAAGCCAAGTATTATTCAACTTGTAGGTAGGTAGATAGGTAGGTAGGTAGGTGATAGATAGATGATAGACAGAGAGACAGACAGACAGACAGAAGATAGGCAAACAGACAGAGGTAGATGATGACTATTGTACCCAAAGACATGAAAATTTCTTCTGGATAAGTTTTTCTCCTTAATTTTAAGATAACCATCTTAACATTCTCATCTTTACATTAAACTAGGTCCTAGGAATTGGGAGCTGTTTCCTTCTTTGATAGCAATCCAGAGAACCATCTTGTTATGTGTTGTTATACCATTAAGTAAAATCAAATCTAAGGGGCAAAGAGAAAACTGTTTAATCCATTTTCCATTTGCCCCAAGAATACTCACCAGTAGCACTTGGAGCTGTAGCATTCACCCCAAGATAACTCGTTGATTATAGTTCCTGACCTTACCCCCAAATTTTCCCACTAAATATCTTGCTTTTATTATTATTCTTGCATCACTCTAGTATATCGATAGTCCTTGGAAACAAATGACATCATTCCACTTATATCATTCTGGTTTTAGTAATGGTATTTCCATTTATAAAATATAGTAATTCTTGATCGCTGAAAATGTCAAATCCTACATGTGATGTTAAATAACACTGGCAGTGAGCTGCACTATTTTTTCTAAATGAGAAAAGGGTTAATGAGTATATAGCTTCAGTCTTGCAAGATGAAAAGGTTCTGGAGATGTGTTGCACAACATTGTGAATGTATGTAACACTACTGAACTATACACTTTAAAAAAATTCAAACCCAGCTTTTTCTGTGGGAGCCATGGGGTTGAAGGGAGGGTGGTGTTCTCCTCTCCCCACTGTGGTGTGTGTTCGTCCACTGATATCAGTGTACTTTGAAAAAGAGAAATTATCTGGCAAAATGTCACTTTGCCAGCTGTGTTCAAGGCTCCCATTTAACCAGATATTGTGAACTTTGTTCACACCAACTTGTGCAAAAACAATAGACAGCCCCATGCTGTCAGTGAATTAGCAGGTCATCAAACCAGTGCTGAGTTGTGGGGTACTGGCAGAGCTGTGGCTCAAATTCCCAGAGTTCAAGGCAGTGGGACTCATCGTTCTGGCCAGGGTGCTTTTGGCAATATATACCGTGGGGGCCACATGTTTGCACCAACCAAAATCTAGCACCCTGAGTGAATACAACACAAAACCTAGCACCACAGAGTGAACACAACACAAAAACAATATGCCATCTGTTCTGCCCTGGCTGCCTCAGCCTTACCAGCACTGGTCACGTCTAAAGGTCATCATACTAAGGAAGTTCCTGAACTTCTGTTGGTGGTTGAAGATAAAATTGAAGGCTATAAAAAGACAAAGGATGCTGTTTGCTTCTTAAGAAACTTAAGCCTGAAAGGATATAAAAAAAGGTCTATGCCTCTCAGCAAATGAGAGCTGGCAAGGGCAAAATGAGAAACTGTCATTATATCTAGCATAGAGGATCTTGCATCATCTATAATGAGGACAATGGCATCACCAAAGCCTTCAGAAACATTCCTGGAATTACTTCGCTTAATGTTAGAAAACTGAACATTTTGAAACTTGCTCCTGGTGGGCCTGGGGGCCATTTCTACATTTGGATTAAAAGTGCTTTCTGCAAGTTAGATGATCTGTATAGCACTTGGCATAAAGCTGCCTCTCTCAAGAGTAACTACAATCTTCCCACACACAAGACGCTCAATACAGACATTAGCAAAATCTTGAAAAGCCGAGAGATCCAGAGAGCCCTCCGAGCACCATGCAAGAAGATTCATCACAGAGGCCTAAAGAAGAATCCACTGAAAAATCTGAGAATCGTGTTGAAGCCAAACCCACATGCAAAGACTATACACCGGAACATCATTCTTCACCAGGCCAAGAATCATAAGCTCCGGGTGGATAAAGCAGCAGCAGTGCTAGAAGCCAAATCAGTTGAGAAGAGAGGTCCAGGTGAGAAGCCTGTGGTGGGGAAGAAACAAAAGAAGTCTGTTAGTGTTACAAAGCAGAAAAAGACTGTGGTGGGAAAAAAGGCTGCAGCTACAAGAAACCAGCAGTTGAAAAGAAGCTCATGGAAAAGAAATTCACCACAGGAAAAAAAAAAAATCTGTGGCATAAACTGAAATCAGTTTATTTCATAAAAGTCAAATCATTTTGGCCAGCTAATTTTAAATAAAAACCTGATCAACGAGGCATTTAAAATAAAAAAATTCAAACCTAAACTAGGAAGCATTGGATATCAAATCTGAAGAGCCTCCAATAATCTTGGATTGAGATAAACACCGAAAAACCAAAATAAGAAAGGGAAATAAGTTGTATCTAGTTAATGTCCTCTGGAGATAAGACCATTAAGAGAAACATAAAGCAGCTCGGATTGAGCAATGAGTGACAGAAATTATCAGGAGAAATAGAGATCTCTTACAAGAAATGTAAAAACATCACACACAAAGTCACTTATATTAAGATAGTTATGACAATAAAACACAGATCGGAACATGGTAAGTTTAGCAGAAGAATGATAAACAAGGTGGAGAGATACATGAGGTAATTTGACCACTGGTTAGATCAGAGCACATAGAGGCCTCATCAGGAGTCCCCTTCCAGCCCTTACAATCTCCTTCCTCTTCTCCACCCAGTGCTTTATCATTTCTAGTTCTCCTTGATAAGAAAAAAAAAACAAGGCATAATTTTTAACTAGTAAACTGAGAGTTCAGAGCCTTAGATTTTCTGAACTGTGATTAACCAACAGTTTCCCTTGAAACTCTTTCTCTCCATCTCCTCATCTCTAAAGCAAGAGCAGGATAACCTGGGGGCTAGCATCTCTTTTGAATTAAGTCACTGATTGACAGAATGAAGAATATTAGCAAAGATAGTGATATTTTGTTCTCTGCCTTATCTCCTCCACATGAATAGCATGCTACCAGACATTTCATAGAGAAGTGATTCTAAAATTACACCTGCAAGGTGTTGATCCTATTAGGCATTGCCCTTATGGATAACATGATGAAGAGAAAACAATAAAATAAAATAAATATAATTGTTCAAAGAACTCTCAAAATGCAACAATAAGAAAACAAATAATCTGATTTTAAAAATGGGCCAAGGCTTTAACAGACATCTCATCAAAAAAGAAATACAGATGGCAAATAAGCATATGAAATGATGTTCCAATTCGTATGTCATCAGGGAAATGCAAATTAAAATAACAATGAGATATCACTTTACACCTATTAAAACGCCCCAAATCTGGAACACTGATGACACCAAATGCTGGCAAGGATGTGGAACAACAAGAACACTCATTCATTGCTGGTGGGAATGCAAAATGGTGCAGACACTTTGGAAGACAGTTTTGTGGTTTCTTACAGAAATTAATTTAGTTTTACCATACAATCCAGCAATACTGCTTCTTGGTATTTACCCAAAGAACTTGAAAACACATCTACCCAAAAACCTACACATAGATGTTTACAGCAGCTTTATTCGTAAGTGCCAAAACTTGGAAGCAACCAAGATGCATAAATAAACTGTGGTATAGCCATACAATAGAACATTATTCAGTGCAAAAAGGAAATGAGCTATCAAGCCATAAAAAGACATGGAGGAAACTTAAATGCATATTACTAACTAAAATAAGCCAATCTGCAAAGGCTACATACTGTATGATTCCAGCTATATGACATCTGGAAAAGCAAAACTATGGAGACAGTAAAAAGTTCAGTGGTTGCAAGGGGTTGAGAAATGGAGGGAGGAGAGACTAATAAGAAGGGCATGGAGTATTTGTACGGCAGTTAAATTACTATGTATGATACCATAATGATGAATACATCTTATTATACATTTGTCCAAACGTGATTATGTCAATGTAGGTTCATCAATTTAAAGTACCACTCTGTTGAGGGATGTTGATATTGGAGGTTGCTCGGCATGTGTGGAAGTAGAAGGTGATAGGAAATCTATGTACTCCCTGCTTAATGTTGCTGTGAACCTAACACTACTCTAAAAAATTTAAGTCTTAATGCAATTTTTCAAATAAATAACTAATTATGGGAGGTGAACATACAGTGTAAATATGTATATACCTTACTGTTAAGTGTACAGCTGAAACTTATTTGATTTCATTAACCAATGTCGCTAAAATAAATAGATAGATAGGTAGATAGATAGATGATAGATAGATAGATAGATAGATAGATAGATAGATAGATAGATAGATAACTGAGCAAGATTACTGAAGACTAATAAGCAAGATCTAAATGGTGAAACAAAAATAAATAAATATATTTGGAGACAAAAGAGAATAGGAGCACCGCATGGTTCTAAATTGAAAGGAACAAAGTCATTTAACAGAAGTGTCATATAAGACAGAAGTACTGTCTTAATTTACAAATTATCTGAGACAAAAAATAAAAAATAGCAAGAAGGACAAGATTTTTAAAAATAGATATTTCTCAGGAAACTGAGGAAATCATTAAAGCAAATTCTTTTTAAAAACATACAAGAAATAACATTATAGAGTTTAGAAAGTCTGGACCTCTCTATATCTTAGACATCTTGAGCCAGGAAATATGTATAGCCACTAAAAAATTATGACCATTATTTAATCTACTCTTTCTTTTTAATTGTTATTAAGTTGTGATACCCTAACTTAAGAATTTTAAAAACATTTTAGTTGTCAGATTTATAGTAGTCATTTACTCTTCTGTAGTTAGCTTACTTGAGTGCTGCTCTTTAAAGTTTCCTCATCCTTGGCCTTATTTTGAGTTCTTTCTTGGACAGTTTTTCAAGAAGGAGATGCTGGTTAAATTGTTTTGGAGTCCCTGGATATCATAGAATGCCATTCTGTGGCCTCACATGCAAAAGGCACAGTGACTCGATGTTTCATCTTTAAACAATATTTTCTCTCAAAACTCTATAGCTGCCTTCATTGTCTCTTAGCTTTTGGTATTTCAAAAAAATCTTCTGAGAAAAAGCATCACTTTTGTTTCTTTTATTAGTATTATGTTTTGCTTCCTCTTGTTATTTAAGCATATTTTTCCTTGTTCATGTAATCCATGAAAATTAAGAGGATATGGCAGTAATAAACCAGTAGGTGTTTAAAAATAAACTTTTCAAAAAAAGAATGTGTTTATACACATGTATCTTGATTATAAGTTTTACTGATAAATAGGATGTGTAGCACACAAATTATAAATATAATAAAAATATGTAATTTTCTTTATCCTAAAGCTCATGTAGCTAATTGATGTTCTTTGAATAATTTCCTTGATTTTTACTGAACTCTTGTTATATATATGCCCTACAGTGGCAATCAAGAAATGAGTGTGTAGTTCTAACATGAATACTGATGGATAGTTTCTTTACATTTACAAAAAGAAAGCAAAACCACAAAAACTTACTTCAGAACTTCACCTATCTGTCAATGGCCTGAGTAAATTCTTTTCTCAACAGATAATTTTTAGATCATCTATATTGAAAGATTGTTTCTTTAATTTTTTGTGCTATTCACAATTTAATGACTACAGACATAGCACACCTTTAAATTTAATCTCCACAATTATCGTTTTCTCCATCTACTATTTACAGTTTACGCAATCAACAAAACGAACCAAATCCTATTGTGTAGCATTTGTTGATTTCAATAGTGTACATACTCCCACCATGGCTGATACCACCGTGATACCACTGAGCACAGAGATGAGAAGACATGTAGCAGCACGCCTTTATATTGTATTTCCTCCATATAAATACAAGAGATATAAGTAACCATAAGAGCACAAATAGTAAAATGTAGTAAAATAATTAGGAAATGATGTTTTGAGTATTTATTACCTTTTCAAAATATAATTTACTTAATTGTAAGTTCATAATTTTTCACTTTTAATAATTGTTGTGTTTAATGATCAGCTCACAGAATTTCTGAAAATTTTAAAAATCAGTTCTGATGAGCTGGTATGAGCTTTCTTTAGCATACCACTGGATATGGGCCTATGCTGGTTCCTATTGTTGATTTAGCCTGGAATGTAGGGAGTCCAGTCTACATATCTCTCTCTCTCTCTCTCTCTCTCTCTCTCTCTCTCTCTCTCTCTCTCTCTCTCTCTCTCTCTCTCTCTCATTCTCTCTCAAGTTCCCAATAGCTCTTTTTTGATTATAATTTTTGTCCTACTTGATTTTATTTCTTCTTCAAAGAAACACGAACAATTCTGAAAATAAATTGCTGATTCTCTGTTCCCATGTCAATAATCTTCACTTTTGTTTGTTTTTTTAATTTATCTTTTTTCCCATGAGCCTGAGAAAATCTCTCAGATGTTTGAATAACATTTCATGAGTATAAATTCTACTTTCTACAGCTGTTGCATTCTTAGTTTTTTGTTAATTTATAATGTCTTATCATTATATTTTTGGTTTAGGCATTACCAGAAGTACTTTTATTGTAAAACCATTGTAGAGAATAGAGTGGTCTGTTGTTTCAAATTCCATAAATTATACTGTGTATCTATATTGAGGAATAAAAGCCAGAAAATAAGCAGAAATGGAGCAAGAGAGAAAATCCAGTAGGTTCAATATAAGTTTCTTAGGCATG
This sequence comes from Macroglossus sobrinus, assembly GCA_004027375.1. Lineage (NCBI taxonomy): Eukaryota > Metazoa > Chordata > Mammalia > Chiroptera > Pteropodidae > Macroglossus > Macroglossus sobrinus. The sequence continues at coordinate 101,938 of PVKZ01003669.1, read as the reverse complement.
ATATGAATTATAGTCATTATGAATGAACTGTTACTATTTCCTACACCGGCCAAGTTTCACATCTTTTACAATTATCTAAAACATGTTTCACCAACTTTAATATTTATAAAAATGGTAATTTTTAAATTTCACACTAATAAATTCAAGCTTTCTAATAAAATAATTTGACAAGGGTACCCTCTTTGCTTTACTTTGAATAACAGGAAAACACAATAGAGATCTGTGTCACTTATAATAAAGAAGAGAGAATAATCAAATTGAGTCTTAGTAGAGAACAGTACTTTTAGCTAACTTGTTTCTTAATATAGGCTCTTTTATAGTTTACTAAACCATAAACTCATTGTCCTTATAAAACAGGGCAAGAAATTTATAGCACAGTATATAAATAAACTCAGTGTTTTTAGGTTCAAAAGATTTGCTTTTTAGTTTTCTTTAAAGCTGACTCTCTTTTTGAAAGACAATACATATTCTTAATTTTATATTTCCCCCTTGTAAAGAGGGGCTTATATTATTTTCCACACATATATTTTCTTTCTATCTCAGTCTGTTCTTTCCTTATAAATTTTTGTTTCTATATCATACAGGCTGAGTTTTTTTTTGAAGAATTAGGAATTCCCATTTTTTAAAAAACTTCTGATTTCTCATTATTAAATATCTTCATATATCCTTAGATATATATTGTCTCCATTCTTAAAGCTATACACCTATGAGGCTTAAAAATACTTCACTTCTCTCACCTTTCCATTGATTCTAGATTGTTATTCCTTATTATTTCATTTGTAATCATCATTAAATGAAAAATTAGTTACTAATGTTTGCCTGAATACCTGTTCTCCTGAATGCTGGTTCTTAGATTTACACCTGGAAAGCAGCATAATAAGCAGTCTCCTCCTTTATTTCTTGTGTTGAACAGTCCTTCGCCATACGCAGCTTTACTATACTAAATTAAAATTACCTTCTAACTCCATTGCTCGATTCTCTGATATTCTCTATTACTGGAGTATGTTAAAAATCATGATACCCAGGATACAATGCTGTCTGATCTTTCTCCTTTTTTCCCTACTCTTATTCAAGAGGACCATAGCTCTGATATTTCAATGCACTATTTCAGTCCCCTAATGCAGGGGTCCCCAACCCCGGGGCCAAGGACTGGTACCAGTGTGCAGCCTGTTAGGAACTGGGCCTCACAGCAGGAAGTGAGTGGAGGGTCAGAAAGCAAAGCTTCATTTGCATTTGCAGCCACTCCCCAGCCCTAGTATTTTCTCCCCAGCTCCACCTCAGATCATCAGGCATTAGATTCTCCTAGGAGCACCGGTCCCTGGTGCCAAAAAGGTTGGGGACCACTGCCCTAATGCATCCTGCTTTGTTCTTTTCTAGGAGTTTCAGGTTCTGAAAGGATCCAGAAAGAGCAGAGTGAGTTTAGAGATGCATAGTACATTGGGTCTTTCAAAAACAAAATCCATGGAGTACAAGAATGAATAGCCAGTTACCTTTATTGAACAAACTCTAGAGATTTTGTCCAGGGACCAGATAGTGGAGGAGAAAAAAAATATCTTCCCCTTTTCTTTAAAATGAATGAGATAATATTGTTTTATAAGATAAAGTATGAACAGGCCATCTATGTTTTCCTGAACACAGTTCCATTAACATTTATATATATGTATGTATGTATGGTGTATATATGTATGTATGTATGTATGTGTATGTATGTATGTGTATGTATGTATGTATGTATGTATCTATCTATCTATCTATCTATCTATCAGCTATCTGCCTATCACTTAAATATATTTGATCAAAGCTCAACTGGGCATGATTTTCATGTTATCACTAGAGTTAGTCAATTAACACAGAAGGCTAGAGTGGAGGAATGGATGGATGGATGGATGGAAGGAAGAAAGAAAGAAAGGAAAGAAGGAAGGAAGGAAGGAAGGAAGGAAGGAAGGAAGGAAGGAAGGAAGGAAGGAAGGAAGGAAGGAAGGAAGAAAGGAAGGAACGAACGAACGAACAAAGGAAGGAAGGAACAAAGGAAGGAAGGAAGGAAGGAAGGAAGGAAGGAATGAAGGAAGGAAAGATAAGAAAGGAGGTAGAAAGAGAGAAAGAAAAAAAACCAGAAATTTTAGAAATCTAATATTTTCAGGGGCAAACATCAGCCAATAGGAACTGGAACCAAAGACTAAATGCCCCATATTCCATATCCGAATGTGAGAAAATTCTTAGATGTGCTATACATGGCTTCCCCAGCAGGATTGAGATCTAGATGCCCACATCTCGTTAACATACTTTTTATTGATTTTTCCTTACTTTCTCACTTGTGCTTACTACCTTTCAAACTACTTGTACTCAAATCCTTATCTCAGTGTTGCTTTTGAATAAATGCAAACCAAGGCACAGACGCTATAAAATTTTGCATAACTCATATTTGTTTTGGGTTGGGGTAAGATTTCAGCCTGAAATTTCAGCCAGTTTCAATGTAGGACAATGATAAAATGTTATCAATCTTCAGATGGCAATGCCACCTCACAAATATACTCTCATGATTTTTTAATTTCTGTTCCTATTTCCCCCTCATCCTTTGTTGGCTTCTGCTCTATGAGCCTGAGGTAATTAGAATGATTCACTTACCCATGACCTCCTCTGATTCCTTTATTTCTTTCTAAGCCAGTCTGTACAGAGGCAGTTCTTCCCAGGATGCCTTTTGATACTATCAACAGATGGAACAAGCCAATGAGAGACTTTGAAGTCTGGGCTATTTGCTTTTATTCTCTCCCTACATATTAATATCAAGCTGGTACAATCTATCCACAAGAACTGAACAACAATGAACTACATAGCTGAATGGTATATACCAAAGCAGTGTAAGCCTCCCTTGAATGATTTTCACATTTGAATATTTTTAAGGCCACACCAAACTTTTCAATTGCCTTTTCAATTGTTTCAGAGTCAGATCGATCCCCTACACTGTAAAAAAGAGAAACGTCTGTTTAATTTTTTTTTTTTGAGTTAGAAAATATTATATTAGAAACAGATAAAAGGAGTCAGGCAAAATCCAGACTTATCTAGAGAAAGCTGCTCCAGCCTGTCAACACTGCCCGGGGCCCAGGTCTTACTACTGGGGCTATTTAGTCTGTAAAGAAGCAGATGGTGCACAAACCTTTTCCTATGTTTCATTTGCTTATAACAAAAAAGCCCTAAAGCTCTGTTTTTCGGACTGGTGTTCCCACAACTAAGCTATCTAATCCACTTGCCTTTGAGATTCAGGTTCAAATAAGGGTCACCCCAAAGTCAAACAAACACTTCCCAGGATGTCTATGAGATGATTGGCCTCAGAGCATTCAACCTCAGAGGGACCCTGCCCAGTGCCAAAGAAAATTTTACTCAATTTTATCTAAAGCTTACAAGCCTCAATGAACACAAGGGTGGGACTGTAGTAAGCTACTCCTAGAGATTAATTATGCTGGTCACTTAGAGAGCATATGAGTGAATTATGCTGGAGTGAATTGTATGAGATTTCCAACATTGCTGTGACCGTGCTATAACCAAATGACCCAGGCTCATTATCCAGGCTGGCTTGTTCTTTCCTTCCTTGTCCTTCACCTCAAGGTTCACTTCCAAAAGATGCAACAGCCTCAAACCCAGGAGGTCCCCTTTACAAAGCCTTAGACACAGATATATAGTATCATTTTTAAAACCATCATCCTACAAGTGACTTTCTCCAACACTCTTCAGAAATCAGGCTGGGATAAGAAGTGGTTAGGTGTTCTACTCTTTGACTTAGAATCCAATAAATGATAACTAACATTCACTGAGCATTCTCCATGAATCAGATACTGTTCTAAGTGGTCTACATTCTGTGACACATTTGCCTTTTCAAAGGTGGCACCACAACCTATCCCATCCCAAACATTCTTCTTACAGAATGATGTTGGCACCTCTGCTACTAAGTGGTAGAATCTGTGACCTTTCTCTTTGAACCAGATGAACCTTTACGAAAAACCCATATGATTTCTTAAGCTAGTTCACAAAATGTGATACACCTTCCATATAGTTCTATTGGAACACTTGCGCTTGGAACCCAGTCTTCATGCTGTAAGGAAGTTCAAGCCACATAGAGAGTCCAGAAGGAGGTATTTCAACCAATAGCCCCAGGTGATATCAAGATGACTCCAGCCCCAGCAATCATCTGATTGCAAGTATAAAATAGACCCTAAATAGAAATGGCCCAGCTGAGCCCAATCAATTACTAGAACCATAACTAATAATAGTAAAATGAAAATTGTTGTTTTAATACCCTATTTGGAGTTATTACGCAGTAATAGATAATTGGAGTAAACTTATTTACTCTTTATAAGAACCCAGTGAAATGGGCCATTATTATCCCTGCTTTCCATATGAAGGAAAATTAGGTCATTGAATGGTTATGTAATTTGCCAAAGGTAAATGGCCAAGCTTGGTTTCAAACCCAACCATCTGGTTTATTACAGCATATGTTCTTAACCTATATTCTATGCTGCTTCTTTTATGCTCCTCTTCTCTATAAAAAGACAATGAGAGCAAGAAAAAGTGAAGAAACAGTGCTAAAAGGGATGGGAGAGGGGCTACTTTTTCAAGCAGGTAGCATCCATCAATTCAAAACTATCTTTAGCCATCAGCTACATCCCTACTTGGGAAACTGGGTGAGCACAAACCTCTTTAAGAAAGTGGCACCAATTCCTTTCTATGCCTGCAATGCTAGGAACTGTTGCTAGAGGCAGCTCCAGAGAAGCCATTCACTTCATTCCCCTCTCACATGCCTCATCTTCTTTACCAGGAAGATTAACCTCCCCTATCTGCACAGAATGCACCTCTGGAGAACACCAATTTCTCTAGGGTGCTTTAACAACCCAACAAATTTTGTTGTTAAATCTAAAGTTTAAAGACGGGAATTGTGTAAATATTCAGGAGCAATTCCACAGTGGCCAACTGGGGTGCCCTGAAGTGGCTCACTGTACTCCTGAGGGTGGAGGATAGTGACTGGAATCTGACTTCCAGATAGGAATTAGATTTATCATAAAATGTGGAAAGTGCCAGGGAATTTGTAATAATCTCACCTGAAACTTCATACCTGGCAGCACTCCAACCAGTAGCACCAACCAGTGTCCCAAATACTGTGATGACTTCTTAAGTTGTGACTCTATATTCCAGAAAGACTGGAGTTGCCTTTATGGGAACAGGTCTCTTGGAATGAAGAATACTAGAAAAAGGAACAAGTTACATAAAAATCATTTCTAAGTGTTTGTGGGCAAAATTCAAAGCCAGCCTGAACCACAGGAATGGCTAGCTGAAACCAGAGCAGGCAGAGATACAAGCAGTCTGGCTTTCTGAAAAAGGATAAATTATTTCTTTCCTCAAAAATTGCAGAAATGACTTTCCAAACTGTTTATTTTTAATACCAGTCTTATTTCCCCATCAGCTTCACAACGGATTTCACAGCACTGGCAGGAAAATTTATCAGCATTAAAAAGACATTAAATTACTGAGTCTCAGGCAGGCAACTTCAAATTAAAACTATTGATGTAAAAATTAAAATCCACATGAATCAGTACGTTCCTTCTAGTTTCTTCTAGCACCTTTTAATGCCTGAGATCTATGCAACTGAGCCTTAAGAGTCCCACACGTTCCTGCAAAGCCCTCTCCAATACCCCCATGTCCCTCTCCTCTCACTCCCAAGCATTCTAGGTTTACAGGACAGGCATACCTCATTGTATATTAAGAAAAAATTTTTAGAGACCATCTGTCTATCAGATTTTGTGAGATATATAATATTCTCCCCCTTTATTTGTTTCTGTTTCCAAAGTCTTTATCTTTTGTCTAATAGTTCTTTAAATAGCTGTACTTCCTCTACCTCATACTTTAATTCTTATATTCTCTAGGCCATTTCTTCCTCCTCCCACTGTAATCTCTTCAAATCAGCTTCAAATGGTTAAGACACATGTGGGGAGGGGGGATGTGGGAAGGGGTGTGTCTTTGTGATATCCTATCTCCTAACTGACAGTTCTGAAATTCTGGAAGTTTCTCTTACCACTGAGTGTACCTACAAATGTCCACAGGAAAATAGCCATGCAGCTCACTGTGATCTGAACTAAAATTTAATTAAAGAATTGAAATGCATTTTTTACCTACAAGTATTTTGCCTTTCTGTATGAATCTATCTTTGGAATTTAATGTAGGAGCCAAATCTCAACTATTAAGCCCACAAAACACTTAGAGAGTGGACAGGTGTTAAATTGTGTCCTCTGGACACATTCCACTTTCAGTAATGACAACAGAGACCAGCAAATCCCTTATGTGACACAGAGATAAGATCTGCAATTGCTTTGCCTTGTTCAATAGCTAAGATGTTTGTCCCCTGGGGAGGCTGCCTCACCGTGCACACAATGTTTAGTAGAACCCCTTCCAATCATAGCCCTCAGGAAACGTTTTCTGAAGTATGGACACCCTCCTTCTAGTCTCAGTACAAAACCAAGAAAGCTGAGGCACCACCAAAACACCCTTTATATTGCTTGAATCTCTGCTATCTTGACAATTACCTTCCTCAGGTCTCTCCAAACATAAAAGGATTGTCAAAATCCAACTATTTCTTCATAATTATTTTTCTTAACTTTCTTAAAATTGGAACAGAAATAGCCTGAAAAAAGCATTCATGTGGTGCATCCTCACCACTCAACAATAAAAAGGAACAAATGAATATCTGCAACAATTTAGATAATTCCCAGAGCATTGTGCTAAGGTGGGGCGGGGGGAGGTTACATACTGTATAATTCCATTTATACAAAATTCTTGTAATGGCAAAACTATAGAAATGGAGAACAGATTAGGGTAGTCGCCAATGGCTAAAGAGTGGATTGGGCAGGAAGAAAGTGGAGGTAGCAGAAATAGAGCAGCATACAAGATTTTTGTGGTAATAAAACTATTCTGTATCTTGATGGTATCAATGTCAATATCCTGGTTGTGAGCTTGATGGTATCAATGTCCATATCCTGGTTGTGATCTTGCACTATAGGTCAGCAAGATGTTACCACTGGAGGAAACTGGGGAAAGGGTACAGGGATCTCTGTATTATTTCTTACAACTGCATGTAAATACACAATTTCAAAATAAAAGTTTAATTTAAAAAAGTTATTGTGACTAACATTATCAGGCACTAGCTCAGGTTCTGCCAAGAATGAGCATTAATCAAGTCACTCAACATTTTGCATCCTCAGTTTCATCATCTGTAAAATGGGTTGGATGAGATCATGTCAAAAGTCCCTCAGAGTTCAACAGCTGAGTGATTGCAGAGCTTCTCTCTGCCAAAATAGCCTTTGAAACAGCAGGGCTCATCTCAAGTGTTATACTATCATGGCAGAGTAGAGAGTTTACATAAATAGGTTCTATAAATACCATTTTAAAAAGCACAAACCTAGCTTCTATTAAATACAACATGTAATGACAAAAGCAAAGAAACAATTTGAAAGAGAGAAATCTTAAAGTGAATGCTATTCTCATTATTACAGTCATGACTGGTTAAAAAAAGAAATATGCTATTCTAGAGAATACTGATTTAGCAGGTTATTTTGTTTACTATAAACCAAGAAAGCTAACTAGCATTTCTTGACATAGGATACCACATTGCCCCCTCATTTTCTGTTCTCTTTTCATCGTTAAACTATTCTTGTTCTTAATGTGCTACTCTCTGGGGAACTGCAACAAAACAGGAAATTCTTTAATATAACAATTTTAGAAGGGAAAAACCCAAGCAGCTAATGAAGAAATAAAAAATTCAGTCAAATTGTTGTTTGCTTTTTATGTCATCAAGTAAATTTTATTCATCAAGTAAATTAAAGTGAGTAGTTTACTTAACTTCAGATGTATAATCATTATTAATCGGTGTTAATCAAATGTGCAATCAATGTTAAAATAGCAACAAACTGGGTATTAGTACCATATCAAATTAGCAACTTTTCCTATTTCCTAAGAAAAGGAGGTCTTTCTCAATGTAGAGTTGTTCTAGGAACAGTAAACATTGTTAAAGAAAGCCACATAGAAGGAACAGTAACAAAATCATATGTAGTTACCATCATCTGTAGTATTTTAAAAATCTAGGATGTTTAGGTTCACCAATCATAAGAGAACTAGATTCAGTGTTTGACTGCAATATCCAAACAACTCAAACGTATGATTACATCTACTATAACTATACACAATATAATTTATCCTCTTTTGATGACTTAGTAGCTACCATAAAATTTCACACTGTCTCACATAAGAATAGGCATAACCTCACTTGCTACTGAGCAATAATGAGATGCAAATGGTCTTAACAGATTTGATGGAACTTATTGTGATAGGGTGAAAAACAAAGAGCACCACTTTAATTTTTTAAATCCCCACTATCAATTTAGTAATTCCATTTCTCTCTTCAATACAAATTTCAAGGCAAAAGATCTCCTTGGGTTTTAGTAACTGTCATTTTTCCACTTAGGGTTGAAGGGGTATTTTTCCCAATGATTTTGTCTTCTACACTAAAATCTCTTCACTGTCAGCAACTTCTTAAGATTCAGAAGCTTCTATGTTCTTTCATTTTCAGAATCTTTACACTCTGATTTTCTAAAATTATGGCTAGGTGCCTGTTCAATTTTTCTGCTACCCTTTCTACTTCATTTGCTCTATATTAATCAAAACGTTTATCAACAAACGTTTATATAGTTCTCATGTGTAAAGTACATTATTTTCACTGCATTTATTGTCTGAATATGGAAGGATAGACTTAAATATTTCAAGAATTGATGTTTATCTATTCCTATGATATTTAGTAAAAAAAAAAACATTCCAATGCTTTTTCCTCATAAGAAACTTTACAAAAATAAGATAGGCCATGATTTTTTTTCTCTAGATTAGCCTTGAAGTGTCATACTTAAAATAATTTGAGGCAAAACAATAAAAATAAATATTAGAAGCACAGTATTTTCTTGAAATTCATTATTTTCCACCAGATATATCTAGCTTCCTGATACTACTTTAAGATAAAAAAAGTAATTTAAAAAAAAAGCACATGACTTACTTACTGGTGTTTGCTTGTGAAAATTCTGTGACTGGATCCAAAGGTCACTGGATCATAGATGGAGGATCACTGCAGTGGTTCAGTTTGAAACACTCAGAAAACTTTATCTGGCTTCGGGTTTTAGGCAGATACCAAAGGTTGAAAAGCATTATTACTTTATATTAGCCAGAACAAATACTTTTTATTAAATTTCTTTTTTTAAATTAAGTCTCGAAACGATAAAGGACTGTTTTGTTTTGTTTTGTTTTGTTTTGTTTTGTTTTGTTTTGTTTAAGAAAGATCTGGCTACTCATACCATTCTAGAAACACTTCCACATCCCACTGCCAAATGTTCATTAGCCCTCCATTTAAACTGAAAAGGAGATAAAAGTTCATTCAATGTGTCTCAAATCAGAATCACTTAAGGTACTTCTAATAATTCAGATCCTGACCTAATCCAACTTGATTAGGCACAATTTTCAGAGGGGTTTTTGTAATCATCAGTTGCCTCCCACAGTTTGTCAAGGTCAAGGTTATGGGTTATGGGTTTCCTCTCCACAAACCCTCTAAAAGCAAGTCTCAGTCTGAATCCTAGCACACACACCAGCATTTCTCAGAAAACATGCAACAATCATACCACCAGTCTGGCAAATCCCAATGGAGTTCCAGCTCTCAATTCCTCGAGGTGCTCTGACTTCATCTTCTGTGGACAGTTGACTGGAGGCAGAGGAAGCAACATTCTGGCAGTAGAATTCAGCTAACTATCTAATTGGAGTCAGGTCAAGAAGTTTCCAAATTAGCAGGTGAAACCGGCCGTGGAAGAATCAAGTTCTGGGTGGCTTTTCTGAGGATGCAGACTACTTGGCCTGCTACACTTTTATGCCCTGTGTATAAAATGGACAAGGGCAGTGAGGGGCTCTACAATATTTCCAGAAAATCCACATATGCTGAAATCTACTAATTTCATTAAGAAATGCCCAATTCTAACATTCGTTAGTCAAATTATAAACATTTCTAGTGTTATTTAGAAATAAATATAATTGAATGCCTCTTGATTAAATGCTAGCTGACCCACCCTGGACTGTATATATTCGATTAAGATGACTGATCACAACAAGGGTAGTGATTCAAACTAACACAGACGCACATGTTCGTATCACACAGTTTACACTGAAGTACTTTAAAGAAAATATACAAGACCTGCTGACTCAGAATATCTAAAAATCTGCATTTTATATGAGTTTCTATGTGTTATGTATGCATGCTAAAATTTTATGACCCCTTGTAACAGAGGTTATAGGGCCTTTGTGGGAAACAACCTTTATGGCTATGTATCTTTATGGCTATGTACCTTTATAAAAATTATTTAAACACTGTGATTCAGTTTCCTTGTCAATAAAGTGGTCATAATAATACTTAGCTTACAGGATTAACATAATAGTTCATGTAGGTTATACAAGTCAAGTTCCTGGCACAATGTTTTGCACATATTCTGATTTAAATTTAAATGAAACACCCTGAGTTTTCTCTTCTTCAGAAAACAAAAATCCTGAATAGTGCTCTGCTTTTTCTATACCCCTTTAAATTGGAGAGTTCATCACTGAATGAACTCTCCTTGTTGTGATTCTAAGGGAATTATAGAACAGAACTATCATAGTCCTCATTCTAGAAAGAACTACAAATGCTAAACTCGCAGCAGATTTTTTGAAGATCACATCACATGGTTGATTCCCTCTTACTCTTATTTAAAATATGGAAGTATTCTTTATGCATACTGTTGCAAAATTGTTTATATGTTCTGAACACTTTTGGGAAATCAGTTGTAAGATTTTATATCCTGAATTTCATTGTCGAATACAACATATCAAGAAATTTTTTATTCGTATGCTGTCATGCAACCTATCTGCTCTCCTCCAACTTCATATCATCTATAAATGTGATTAGTATAGCCTTCAAATTTTCAAGACTTTGATTTTACAAAATGTTGAGCATACTAGAATGTGCCAATCAAGTTGGAGTCATTACCCTTTATGAGGGGTTGCCATGACAGCGACTCCTCTTCTACTACTGTTACATTCAACTAGTAGTTTTATATTTTTTCTACAAGAATGTTATGAGCAAGAATGTGTCAAATTATTTGATATAGATAGGCCAAAAAACACCATGTCTACCACAGTACCTTGCTCTGTCAGTCTGTCAATTTTTATAAGGGAAAAAAAGTAAAATTAGTATGACATGATTAATTTTATTGAAATAATATTATAATTACAAAATTTTACTTTTGTCCTACATAAGGAGTACATTTTAACTCATTTGCAAAAAAAAATTAATTGGTAGTGGCTTCCTAGAGCACAACTTTGACAATGATTCTAGATCCTGTTCAAACATAGCAGTCAAGAATGCCATGATCTGATTATTTAATAATGTCTTCCATGAATATATAGGATAAGAAAGTGTAACATATTTATGTCTTCTTTGGCATGGATTTTGAAAATGTAGCCCTTAATTTACTAGACTCTAGAATCTTATCTAGCCTGCCATTTATAGAGTCCATTTTGTCTCTCTTGTAGACAGAATGATATATATCAATTTCTCAGTGTGTCAATGTCTCTGATTTTTTATATTTCTTCAAGACTGGTAAGTTTCAGTGATGTTTGCTTTGTGAGTTTCCTTAGTACTATAAGATGTAATTCATCTGGGTAAAGAGATTTTAAATCATTTAGAGCAAGAAAAGTGTTCTGTTATAATGTTTCAACTATACTGTACTTCTAGTTATCTTCATTAATTTTTGGATAGTTTTCAATTAAATAATTGGTCTTTATGGCAGTTATTATTTTCCAAAGATAGCCACAATAATCCTATCCCCCATGCTTTACTTATAATGAGACCTTAACAATTCCCAAACTTAAACAGGTCTTTGCAACTCCCTCAAACTTATACAGCATGAAGGAAGTGACATTGAAAGTGACTTCCAAGCTGGGTTATAAAAATAACATACACTCTCACCTTGCTCTTTGAAACATTCACTCTTGGAATCCAGCTGCCATGCTATAAAGAAGCCCAAATTATCCCATGTGAATAGACACATGGGGAGGCCACATAAATGTATCACAGCCAACAGCCCAGCTGAGGTCTTAGTCAGCAGCCTTTAACAACTACCAGGCATGTGAATGAAGAAGACTCCAAATGATTTCAACCCAAAGCAGTAAAGTCACCTTCAACCTTCATTTCTTACTAGTGAGGCCCCAGACATCAGAAGTCATGGAATGGAGAAAAAATTGTCCCTGCTATGCCCTCTTTGAAATTCTAAACTACAGAACTCATGAGCATAATAAAATGCCTATCATATGCCACTATATTTTGGGATAGTTTGTTGCATTTGTCTATTCTATCTCCTTGATAGAAAAAAAGTAAAATTAGTATGACATGATTAATTTTATTGAAATAATATTATAATTACAAAATTTTACTTTTGTCCTACATAAGGAGTACATTTTAACTCATTTGCAAAAAAAAAAAATTAATTGGTAGTGGCTTCCTATTCTATCTCCTTGATAGAATAGACAAATGCAATGCAAAATAGAAACTCTTTCTTTAGATGCCATTGTTTCTCATTTACTGCCTGCATTGGAAACAACTGATATGGTTAAAATTCATATTTCTAAACACACATGTGCACATGTGCATGCATGCAGACACACACACACACACACACACACACACACACACACAGTGGTCCTAGACCAACTATACCAAACCCAAATAAATGATGAAATCACAGGCCTTGGAGAAGGCCAGCAGTATATGTGAGTTGTGTGCCCTGTAAATTAGGGCAATCTGAGCATGGATTGAGTAATCCGTGCCTGGCCACTCCAGAAACTACTAGCACTGTTTCAAAAGTCCTACTTCTAAAATTCAAATTTTTTATTGTTGAATAAAATTTCAAAATTAAATCAGGGTCAGATAAAAAATTTTTAAACATAATTTCAACACGAAATGGATAACGGATGAAAGGAGAAAGTCATTGTCCAAAACCACAATAACATCATCTTTTTTGTTATTCTGACCCCAAAATCCTGTGCCTGCTCATGGCCACTTATTGCTTGTTTAGTTTAGGAAGGAACTGTCCAGCACCACTGCATCCTGAATGAAAGTCATTAAACCCAGTGGAGGAAATCCTGGCCTCGTCTCCAACATGTACTCTAGCACTAAACTCCCTTAGAGAGAAACCAAGGCCCTTACTTATTTAAGCTCTGTAGTGAGCCACACCACCCCCACATATGTGAATGCATGCTAATGCCACAGTCAACAAATGATTCAGAATGAGGCCAGTAGACTCAACTTGTTTACCAACTACAACTTTCATAATCCCCTAAACATGGGGAAATGTAAAAGCTTATCCTTTCAGGAAAGCAGATATAGTACTCTCAAAATGTCTTCTTGCCTACTCATTAGGTTCAAAGAACATCCTACACCATAAAAAAAAGTTCAAATATGCAATTTGTTATGATTACCACTGAGTGACTACAATCTGCTCTGCAAAATAAAAATGTTAAGTAACGATTGCCAGGGATCCTTCAACATTAACTATTTTGTAGGTATAAATTTGACTACTTCTCTGAAAATAACTATTTGCTGAGGGGCTTTTAAATAAAAATGATTTTTTTTCTTTTCCTGAAATTTAATGACTGAAAAGTAGTTTTGAGAGAATAAGAATTTTACCATTGATGTCATAGACTCATGCTCACAAAAAGTGAGTAGGGGTGGGATGAATGCTTATGAAATAGTGATCATGCTTCAGATAGTTTAGAATTAGCATATTTTATTATCAAGTTTATAGCTTTTAATAAAACCTGTATTTATTAAATCTTCAGATTAATGTTTTTAATAAAGAATGTTAAGAAAATAAGATGCCAGTCTAGATGGTCACTCAGTTAACAAGGTATTGAACTAGGTGTTACAGAAAAATTTTTAAATGCAGCAAAATATAGGTAAAATATGTTCCATATGGTCCACTCCATGAAACATTTGGAATGCTGCATTTATCATCGTATTTTTACTTTTGCTAAGCAGTTCTGCAACCTACATTTTCTAAATAATTAATTATAAGGACCTATCAAATTTTGCATTTTCTAGCAAAACATATCTTTGCTCCTTTTTGTCCACAAGCATTTTTATTCTACAGTTCATACATGGTTTATATTTATTTGTTCATATAAAGGACAACTTTTTTATAGCTTGACTCCTGTCATCTGTAGTGGATATTATTTAGATTTGTCCCATTGGATTTCAAGTATGCAAGATAGGATGATCACATGGTAACCATGGTGACAGAAAGCAGAGTTCAAATCTTAGCAGGGTCATGTCATTCTTTCCCACAGTGCAGAATTCACATTCTAAGACTAGTCCAGTATCTAAAAATATATCTCAGGAAAGCTCATGTTGCCATTTATGGGAAAATATGACTAAGTCAGTTAACTAATCTTTCTGTTGCAGAAAAAGAATTTCTAGTTGGTAAACTAAGAGATCCCAGTTTTAGGGAAATGAAATGGCAAAGAAAAAAAGGAGAAATTTCTTCTCTTTCAGAGTAATTTTTGTAGCTTAGAGTGACCCTTGAACCAAAAGGAATGTAAAACCAGATCCAGAGATGAGGCATACCATAAAAATAATAATGATTATGATGAAATAACCATATTGACAGTACTTATGATATATCTACATACACGGTGGCAAAGCAGTCACTAAAAGATTCCTCCAACTGGGACTTTCTCACAAACTGATCAGTTTACCTTTTAACTACATGGCTTTGTAACTGGCCGAGACCCACTCAGTCATGCCACAGAGTGGCTGGTTCATGAGCAGGTTGTGCACGTGGCCATGGCTCTGTCCACTCTTGGTTGGCCCTAGTACTGTGTGAGGGACAAGCGCAATACTTCTCATGCCTACTTTAAAGTTGACAATAAGAGGCTTTGTTTTGATTTGATCTTTGGGCTTCAGATTAGACAAATTCTGAATAACAAAAAAAGCATCCAGAGTGACATAATAAAAATCTTAATTTAGTCGCAAAAAATACAAGTGTTAAGTATCCAGTCTCGCTACTTAAACTACGTGACACAGCTAAATTTTTCAATCACTCTTTACTGGTTCATTATTTTATTTCTCAGTTCTTATTAAGCTTGTGTTTTTTAATCTCAGTTCCTTAGATATCCCCAAATTTCTATCACCAGTTCTTCCCATGCTCCTATTTTGAAACTGAATCAAAATTATTGTTATTATACAATACAGCTTTATCAACTATAGTTTAATGTTCTACATTAGGTTCTCTTTTATTCATCTTGTAACTGATGAATACACTTTTACCAACTTCTCCCTATTTTCTCCACCCCTTAACCCCTGACAACCACCTTTCTACTCTGTTTCTGTGAGTTCTACATCAAATCATCACATTATACACATCAACTATCTTACAATTTTATTTATCAATTATACCTTAATAAATCTGTTTCAGCTCCTGGACTTTACTGTCAAACTTAGTTCCACGCATCTCCAGGTAGTAACATTTACCCCCATTTCCCATTTACAGGGGCCTCCCTCCCAGGTACATTGTATGTCTCTATTCTCCCTTGCTCCTTTAACAGTGCTTAAAGCTTTCAAGTGGTTCTATCATGTGTACAGACACAACCTAAGACTAGTGACATGTCTATTATTTAGCAATATAATGTTTATAATGTTTATATAGTATAAATAAATGTATATGTGTGCATGTGCCAGACACTGCAGAGAGAAGAATTTGACAGAGTAGAACACTTCTCTTGAGAATAATCCTGATTTGATATACTAGGAGTAAACAAGGACTGGAGACTCTTTTGTGCAACTATGAAAAAAGGGATTGGTGGTGAAAGGAAAAACAAAGCTATTATAGAATAACTGGGAAATGCATGTAAAGTGCGATGGCTAGAGAGAACAGCCTTAAGATAAAGAGAGCAAGTCAGTTCAAGTACATGACCATAACTTATCTTTTTTAAAACAGTTTGTACCATGAGATATTTTCACAGTACATAAAGTAGTTTTGTGGTCTAGTTGGCTAATCAAATGACAACAATAACAAGGAACAGGGATAATCAGGAACTTTGCATTCTGAAATCTTTGGCTCTAGAAAAGAAACTTTGGGAGGTGGCAACTATTGCAAAAAATCTACAAACAAAACTAGGAGCTTTTCTTTTAGGACAGAGAGCACATTTAGTCTGAGATCATGCTATATGTTTTTTGGAGAAATGCCAATTTTTTAAGTTATTAAGTTTAAACCAGAGCTAAGGCTCTGGCCCTAGAACAAAGCTTGGAGGCCCATGCCTTCTTCATGTAGCAGAGCACCTATGAGGTGCGGGATATAAAAACCCAGGGAATCCCTTGATGGCCAGATCAGTAATCAATGCAGCTGGACCCTGAGATGGCTGGAACCTAAGCATGAGTTGCTCTACCGTCCATGGTATTGTCCCCAAAGACTGAAGATACACCCTAAGAACTTCAGTACCTTTTATTTACCTAAAAATTAGGCAAATCTCTTTGCCAGGCTCTAGTTTAAGGCACTGAAAAAGACTTAGAACTCTAGAGACAGATATTTAAGAGGTTTGAAACACAGCACTCAAAATAATATTAAATAATAATCAAATATCTCCACTTCTAATTTGTTAGCCCTCTGCAGGTGAAGTTTTTTCTTTGACTTATTTCCAAAGGCTAAATAGTGAAGACCACTTCACCATATCAAGAATATTATAAGAAGAGAGGTTTGTCCTTCAGCAAACCCTGTGAACATAACCTAGTTTCTTTTCCCTATAGGCTGGATGACATGTTTCTCTTTTATAACAAACATAAGTGACAGTGATGAGATCCCACTATAACTCTTCTCTCTTCATGTAGCTCTGAAGGTGAGGCTTTTTCTATTCACTGATATCTAGAAATATCGAAGAGTAGCAGGTGACATGACATGAAAGAAGATACTAAAATTTTGAAGATTTTATGCTTTTTTTTCTCCTTCTTATTGTTAATTATATAAACTATCACTTAGGAATGTAACAGCCCAAGCCTTGGGGTATTATGATATCCCATGAGAGTTTATCAATTCTACACATTTTTCAGATGAAAGAAGGATTGTCATAAGTCAATAAGAGACTTGGATTCCTGAAGCAGATAGTCCAGGATCTCCTGACATTCTAATTCTGTATATATTAACTTATGACTGCATCCTTTACTTGAATGGGTTGTGTTTTCCCCAGCATTATGACAGAGATGATAGTGCTCTCACATGATTCATGTGCTTTCCCACTTTGTGGTTAGGATGGGGCTCTGTACCTGGTTCTGGCTAATGGTTGTAAACAGATGTAAAGTGTGTCCTTCTCCATCTGAGATACTTAAAAGTAGGAGAGTTTCCTATGCTTCATCTCTACTCGTATTAACACCCCTGCAAGGATGGGTACCCCACCCATCGTAGGGCATTGTAATGCCCTGGAACATCAAGCAATCTGCATTGGACTTTATCTGAGCAAGAAAAAAAACTTTGTGATGCTTAGCCACTGATAGTTCAAGGATCACTTGTTCTTCATAGTTTACCTAACTTGACAAATTTAAAGACAAATAAATTTTACAAGTTTACTACTTATTGTCCCAAGAGGTGTTTTTGTTTGTGTGTGACAAACTTATTACAACTTTATTTCCAAATATTCCCAGTGAACAAAACCTGGGGTAGAATTCAGGTTCTGCCACTCACTAGCTGCACAACTTTGAGTAGGTTACTTAACTCAATAAGCCTCAATTTCTATGTTGGCAAAATACAATTAATAATATTACTTAATTCTTAAAGTATTGAGAATTAAATGAGTTAACATACATAAAGTGCTATAGACACATCCTAAGCACTTAATAGATATTATTATTATTTTAGACAGTTTCACCATAAAACTTTGGTCATTATGCTCTGAAAAAAAAATTGAATTAAAGTGATAACAGAATTCTAGGGTGAAAAGGGGATGGTAATATTGCTGTGGCCAGAGGTGATGGATGTCAGATTGAAAATGGTAGAAGTTTTAGTGCTGGTAGGGATGGCTGTGATTGTGATGGTGGTAGACTGTGGGTCTATGGAAGAGCCAACTGGTTTTTAAATCAGGGGTTGAGCATAAATCTTGCTAGGAAACTGATTCATAGTGCTAAGCCAGTAACACTTAGTTCCATTTTCCTACCTTCGTTTCAGTAGCGGATGTTCTTTGAACGATGACTAAAACATCATCCACCATATTCAGCAAATCCCTTCCCTTAATCCTTTAAGAAAAGATAGAATGTGCTGGCTTCAGAGGTATGGGCAGCATAAGTCAATGGAATGAAATGTGCCCATTTTCTGGCTTGGAGCAGAGCCACAATTGTCTCTCCTCTCTCTAACTCAGGTTATAACAAAAGCAGAGAAACCACGGGATGCTGTAAAGTCTTAACCTAACCAAAAAGTAAGACAAGTATGGTAGATTTATCAATGTCACTGAACTAGCTTTAACTCATGGAGTATCCTCTGTAAACCTCTAGAAGCCTATTTCTACTGAAATCTAGCACTTGGGATATAGAAATGAAACACTCCTCACGAGTATCAGGTATTAATTAAAGAACAAGTCAAAACCATCAGCAATTATTTTTAAAACTTGAAAAAAAATTTAAAACCAAGCATGTTAAAAACATATTGCATGTGGGAGGGGAGGAGATAAAGATTGCTTATGGAAGGAAGTACCATACCTTGGAGAAGGCAGCCATCTGGAAATTTCATGAGTATCTGAAGCAGAACTATGAAGCTGAAAAAGAATAATAGAACTGTGTGATGCAAGGATTAAGTAAATGTTTTCCTGTCAACAAAACATCGGAACAAGTTAATTTCCTCTTTCTCCTTAAGAAATGTTTCAGGAAACAGGATTTCTGCTCTTCATTATTTCCCTTATTTCCCAGCTTTTCAATGTAATTAGCAAACAGAACAAGGATAGAAACCACATTTTTTTAATGCTGGTGACTAGACAGACACATATGCCAAGTGGAAGAACAATTCAGAACTATCCTGGTTACAGTGTGTTAGTAACTTTTTTTGTTTACAGAAAAATAGACATTTTTCATGAAGAGGAATTTTAAAAGCCTGTCTCTTCTTATTCTTTACTGAAGATTATAAAGTCATTAATTCTTTGATGGAAGACAGTACAGGATGTTGATGCTAATTTCCTCATTTTACAAATAAGGTCCCTGAAGCTCAAGCAATCACAGAACTTCCACAAAAGAACCAGGACTAGAACACAGCTTTCCTGACTTCTAGCGAATGTACAATCTTTTTCATAGGTCATATCTGAAAACAAACAGTTGTTGTAGGTCCTTCATATCTGAGCATAAATTCAGATATGAAGTCTCAGATTTCCAAAGTTAAATGTAACCTCCAAAAGTAGCCTCCAAAACATTAGTGGGCGTAAAATTTAGAGTTAATAAATGTAGGTATTTATCTTATATTTGGTTGCCAGGATCCATTCCTGGTGTGATTAATTTATTCAACAGATATTTATTGAAAGGCAACTAAGTGCTAGATACTACTGTGCTGGATACTTGAAAATATCTAATCAAAATTAACAACGAACAGTTCAAGTTTAACTTCAATGAGTTAGATGGCCACCTTTCTATTTAAATGAGGGAGGAGGGTAAGGAAAGGGAAAGAAGTGGCAAGGAGGGAAGAGAAAAAAACTCACATTCATATGAGTACTGTTTTGTGTACAATGTCACATTTGAGAACTCAGATCAGTCAGCACAGTAAATAAGGTAGGGTGATTACATGACACTGTAAGGTACCCAAGACTAACTAAACATGCATCATTAGAAAACCTCAGGGAGACTCACGGGGCCTGCACGGCATTGCCTCAGCCAAGGAGCAATAACAAAATCCTATATATTTCACCCCTTTACCAAAGTTCATGAAAGAAACACAAGGTAAATAAGTACAAATTTAAAAATCACCCTGAAGATCTAATAGTCATAAGAGAACAAAGTGAAATAGGTCCAAGGCAGTCTTTTGTTTTTCTCGATACTGTGTACTTCTGTATTCTAAAATAACAAGTGAGCGATTTGTCTTCCCTGCCCCTCTTCTAGTCAAATCTCTGCTGTGACAAAAAAAATGAACTGCAGTGGAAAAATACCTGCCTTGGAAGAGTTTCTAATCAGATTTTCTAGATGCTTCCAAGAAACGGTGGGAGTGTCATGTGCTTAATTATATTCTAGAAGAAGGAAGGCACTAGCTCCCTGTCCAAGGGCTCTCCAGGCTGTCTATTGGTCAGTAGCCCACAGAGCTGAGGATGACCAGACTCTCCTAACAGGCCCTGGGGCCCCATTTATTCTGTCAAATTCTGCCTGAAGCAAGAGGCAGGATGAAAAAACAGAAGCAGCAAGAGAGTTAATAACAGCACTTGGATCAAGATGATATGGATAACAAAATTCAGAGTTTGCAGTCAGGTGTGAAAAAGAAAAAGAATCTATCAAATC
The DNA here is from genome assembly GCA_004027375.1 of Macroglossus sobrinus. NCBI lineage: Eukaryota > Metazoa > Chordata > Mammalia > Chiroptera > Pteropodidae > Macroglossus > Macroglossus sobrinus. Next base: position 81,336 of record PVKZ01003669.1, on the reverse strand, counting down.
ACTTGATATTTAAAACCTTTCTTAGAAAATAGTACAAGAGGAAATCCTATACCTCAGAAATAAAATTTCCTATATTCTGAATCACATTGGAATCAATTCCCAGAAAAGTCCACCAGAACTTTCTTCATTTCACGGTGTTGATTTGATCAACAAATATGTCTTTTTAAGCTACTATGTCCCTGGTGCTATAATAAGGATGTGTATTGTACAGTTGGGGTTGGAATAGTTCTCAAGTAGGCAAAACATGTCAGAAGGAAAAGAAAAAGGAAATGAGACATAATACTAGTGAAAGTACTGGAGATAAGAATCTAGAGTTTGGGTGCAAGTAACTTATTTGGAAGATGGTTCTAGGAAGTGCTGGGAGAGAATGCAGTAGCAAGATGGGGAAAGAAAGCCAATAGCGGTATATGATTGATCTCATGACCACTGTGGGTAACTGGGGATCAATTCTACTGGAAAGCCTCTGATTTTGTGGAACACACCTGACAACTATACCTCTGCAGAATGAGTAAATGCAGTATTTGTCAACTTCTATCTCCCACTTGTTGAAGGTAACTCTTGGGATGTTAATTCCCCAATACTTATGACCTACTCTGCAAATGGACCAGAGATGTACCCAGATGAGAGGACGCCTTCAGGTAGAGAGATACAGGGAGACATCAGTGTGTAAGGGAGGTGATTTCTTGGCCAGGTCAAGGATGTGGGCAGAGCATCAACATCGTCTGCTCCATAGTGATGCAGAAAACCCGTGATATTGGTGCTTAGGGGAGGGAGACATTATATTGAGCAAAAGAAATCAAGACAAGCTTTCATCTGGTCCTTTAAGGATGTGAAGGTATGAGACAAATTAGAAGAAGCGAACCTCTTTTGTGGTCATGATTTCCTTTCTAAAACTGGAAGTATTCACCAACATACTTGAAGGGCTTAAAAATTAAACATAATTTTCTGTTTAAAATAAGTTTTAGTAATTAAAAAAAGTCTACAATTTTTAATTTATTCTTTACTCATCCCTCAGCATAATATCCCTCTCAAAGATGACTTGTTTACTGTCCTAACCATGTTCTCATGAGGAAAAGTCCTTGAACCTTCTGTTAAATCTGTCCTGTTTTCTCGAAATTGACTTAGGGATGTACTGTGTTTCACTAGAATTGTTTGTATTCTCAAAATCACATATATATTTACTTGTAACAAAAATAGTTTTGTACCTTAATCAAGAACTTTGTGCTAAAATGCATGGCACTGCTTAAGTTTGAAGGATGACCCATCCTTTATTCTTTTAAATTAGCTAGACATAGGAAATCAGGGAGAAGCGAGTGTTCTAGATGAGAAAATATGGCATCTTAGGAGTAAAGATGACAAGACATACTTGGTAAATACTAACTAAACCAGTTTTACAAGAGTGTAGAGTCCACACCAAGAAGGATGGAAGTTAAAGCTGCATAATAAGGTCATGGAGGCAGTCTCTGAAGGATTCTGAATATCAGGTAAGTGCCAGCCCTTCATCCTGCTGACCACTGGGAGAAGGCAATGAAAGGGGATGAGATGGCAAAACTTTCAAAGATGAAGGATAATGAAGTATCAATAAAATATATTGGAATGGCAAAGGGCTGAAGGCAAGGAGACCAATTATGAAGTCATTTACTAATTCAAGCATAAATGTTAAGGACTTATAAACATTTCACAATTTATAATCAAATGCATACAGTTGTACAGGTTTTACAGAAAAGGATTTAGTTGAGAGAAGAACAAATTTTCTAATTTGTCCACCAAAAGGAGGCGCCTCTCCAGCAAAGGAACTGCAAGTGCTAGAAGAAACCTGTTTACAATTAAAACACAATAAACATATACACACAGAGAGAAATGTTTGCACTGGGTAGGTTGCAATGGAAGGGGAGAAAACTAAATGAGAGGAAAGTTTAGATTGGCATTAATGACACCTGTCCCACAGCAATATGGTAAAGGCATAAAAGTTAGAATATTAAAATGTAAGTTAGATGACACAATTTTATTTGTGGTTTAATAAACCTCATGTAATTTTTAAAAATTGAAGGATGAGATCATCTATATCTTAAAATATTCTTAATAATAATGTTAACAAATCTAGAAAATTTGTATAATCTCTAACTTACAGAGTTTGTGACCAACATAACTGACCATGAAACTAAGAGAAGAGAGATTTGTTTCTTCTCTGATAATTCAGAAACCCTCCAAAACTTGCAGAGTTTCAGATGATTAGTGAGAATATCTAAAATTGCCATATTGTATTATGTAAAAAGAATTGGGCATTTTATTCTCTCTGGTTATTTTAATGCTTCTATCTTTTAATTTATCATTTCTTTTACAAATGTAGAAATGCTCTCTCTCCCTCTCTCTCTCTCTCACTCTCTTTCTCTCTCTCTCTCTCTCTCTCTCTCTCTCTCTCTCTCTCTCTCTCTCTCTCACACACACACACACACACACACACACACACACACACATACAGAGTTGGGGGACTGAGAGCCAAATCTGTAAATACTCTCTTAGAGCTCTTTATGACATTATTTTCAGATGTGACCTTTGCAAACAGCTTACTCCACCGAAATTAGATCAGAATGAAATTTGAAGGATGTTCCATCCTTTATTCTTTTAAATTAGCTAGGAAATAACTCTTCAATATTTATGACCACTCACTGAAAATACATGATTGTTCTACTGGGAAAATAAGGTTGCCTTGAGCACAGTTGCAGAAAATCTGATTTAAAAGTCCAAGTTAATAACCTCCACAATGCTAATAGGGCAATGTTGTTAATGAGACCTAAGTTAATAGGTACAGCAGAAGAATGATCTCTATGGACTCCAATTAAAAGAAGCATATTGAGGAGAAGAGATGGAGGCTCAGATTAGCTATGGGGTGGGTACATGCGATGAACAGAAAAACAAAATTAAAAGCAGAATATAAACAAAGGATTCCTTTCTTATTCTCTTAATAAAAATAATAATCTTTATTATCTTAAGTATATGTAGGAAGATTCCTGAAATAATTCCTGAAAGAAACTGGAAGTGTTAATGGAAGCTAGAACATGAGTGTTCAAGATCTATAGACTCAAATATCAGCTCTACACGTATTAGTTCAATGATTGGAACAATTTACTTAATGTCTATGAGCCTCCAAATTTCTTATCTGACAAATGCATCTGATAACATCTAATTTTTAGAATATGCAAAAATGCCTAACACAGACTTACTTAGCAGGTGCTCAGTGGCTCCATTTCTCCTCCTTCTTAGACACATAAGAACAACCTTAGAGAGTACCAGTTTTCTGAAACGTGAACACATAAGACATTCCTCCAGGAGTAACTGGTATATTTTGCCAACAATGTAATTGTTGTCTTTTAGTGTAGCAGTGTCCCTGCTAACAATATGAACTTGGTGGCTCCATGAAGCAGTGTGGCATAGTATATAAGAATGTGGGCTCTTGGACCATTCTGCCTGAGTTTGAATCCTAATTCTGCCACCACTAGCTACATGACCTTGAAATGTTGTTTAATCATTCTCTGCTTAAGTTTTCTTAGCTGCAAAATGGAGATTAATAAAAATATTTTCTCTTAGAGTTCTGAGAATTAAGTGAGCTAATCTATGAAGAAATTTAAAACAGTGCTTTATACACAACAATCATTCAATTAAATGTAAGGCCATAATATGAAAATTTCAACCCTAGAAAAAGAATACATTTAGAGAGATTTTTTACAATAAAAGAGTACATTTCCATTATTAAGAAATTTCCATTAGGATTCCTTCAGAAAATGAATCAGTTTACAGTTTGTTAGCTAGAAGGGTGCCTGTGGTAGCAGCAGTGTGCTTAGTACAGATGCAAGTCATTCATGAACATAGGTTAATTTTTGGGCCCACTATTTGTAAGGTCCTGTAATAGTATCACAACTCCTAACTCTGCATTGTTTGGAGAATTCCCATCCAGAAACTGATGTAGCATGTTTGATCTTATTTATATACTCATGATAGATCTTCTCTTTACTATAGACTTATTTTTGTGTGAAATGAGCTCATTCTTCTAATAAAGGTGCTGCATTCTATACGAAGTAGGTAAATCATAACGAGGGAATAATCACACTTCTCTGAGTGAGTTTCCTGTTGGAGTCAACCCTTAGTAGCTATTAAAGTAATCTTTAATAGATGAAATGCTAACATTTGATTTAATCAGTCAGCGCTCTTCCAGATTAATGTAACTTGCCAAGTGTTATCTTTGAGTTTCTGTCACATTCCTCTCCAGGGAAGGTGGAGGGGGATCCATGAACCCTGGAGGCTAGTGAGATGACAGAGCACATAGTCTTTAAACCTCACAGAAGTCCCAAAGATGAGCCATGGAAGGCTATTTTCATTATAGGAAGAAAAAGAAGGCAGAAATAAAAAAAACTCAGAGCGGTCTCTGATGACTGGTGTGGCCAGGCTGGGCCCTCAGCGAAAGGCCATATGACTGCTGCCCTTACCACCATACCTTTGGTTCTGGCAAACACTGAAGAGCCTGTCTGTCACCTACTGGTGCTTCAGGTGTGTTTCCATTATCTTCATCCTCCTTCTCACCCTCTCGAGATAGGAAGGCAATATATATTACTACTGTGTGTGTACCATATGAAGTTATTGACTCCCAACTCCAAATCCATGTGCTCTGCTCTATTCTGGTACTGGTGGTGCTGGGATTCTGAAAACTATTTCTTCCTTTGCCAGCTGTTCCTGATAAGTTCCTATCAATAGGGGCACTAGAGGGAGTCTAAAGGCTGGAGTAGAGGAAAGAGTCTGGTTCCTCTGTTTGCCTGCTGTTTTGGTTGACATCCCTTAGCAACAGGCTTTTGCCCAGGCAGAGTCAGTTAGTCCCAGGCTTCAGAATCTTTTGTTGGCATCCTAAGAACCATCTCAACTTGTTATCTTCAGATATCTGAATGCAGTTTTTTTGTGAGGCCTCTCCTCCCAACTTCCAAGTTCTCATCACTCCAACTTCTTTCTTTGGTTCACCCAGTAGTTGGGGCAGGGAGAAGAGGGCTGGGGAGAGTGACTGCTTCCTGCAATTACCAACTCTGTAATAGTCTAGTGTCCCCTTGTTGTTTAATCAGTTTCTTATGTTAAATTCTCTGTGTTGAAACATCTAGTGAGATTTCTGTTTTCTCTGATTAATTTACTATGTCTTATAGACATAAGAAACATCCAAGAGAATTTTTATAAGAATTTACACTAGCCAAACTAACAACAATTGCCAGGAAGCAAGAATGACAGTTATGCAGTTTCTTGTATATATTTGGAATTAAGGAGGGAACATAAGAAAGATTACATGAAAGTGGGAGAAAGCAAGGTAAGAATTGGATTATAGGCTAATTAACAAGATTATGTACTCTCATGAATGTGGTCATAGTTCTGAGGGGTCTGAAACAGAAGCATTTTAAAAGTATGTTAACCTAGATACACAAGAACAGGGGACAGGGCTTGCCTAAGGCAAAGATAAACCTTTTACTAAAGGAGTTACATGACTGAGGTTAACTATCCACCATTAACTTCCCAGTTAAGAATCTATAATCAGATCACCCTGTGAGGTTTTCAGTTAGATTTATTATAGAGTCCCTTTTTCATTCACAGTCTACTCTAAAAGATTTAGGAAAGTAAGAAGTAAATAAAATCTATTCTCTGTCCTTCCTCATAGCCCTCCCTATCTGTGCCATCCTCTCTCCTACATGAATATGCAAGTTATCTGGCAAAAGCATTCATTTATAATTCAGTCATCAACTAATAATGGCTTAAAATGTAAACTCTCAAGTTACTGGCATTTTTAAAAAGCTTTTGATATTTATGTATTAAATTAAATTTAAATAGAAATAGCAATTTTAGTCAATTTCAAAGGTTTGGTTCTGAGTTGGACATTATCAAGGAGACAAGGAAGTTAAAAGGATGTCCGGGCCCTCAAAGAACTAGTTGAGGGAGGAAAAGCCAATGTGCACACATTAATAAGAGGACTATGTGATATATAATATAATTATAAACTGAGTTGGATGGTGCAGACCCCAAATGCACTAGGAAATAAATAGAAAAGGTTGTTTGCTGGCTGGAAAATTACTCTTTGGCTATCACCCATGGGAACATAGGCTGTCACCCATAGGAATATAACATTCTAACAATAAGCTTTCTGCTTCTGTACCCCCCACTTGCACACCTGACCTGTGGGTCAACAGGTAGTGAATAGAAGAAAAATAGACTTTTGTGTTCAGACAGAATGAAGAATGGAATTTGGGGCTTAAAAATTCTGTACTTCTACATTTCGGGGCTGCTCAGTTTGGGGTCTGCATACCCCTGGCAGACCCAGCTGGCTGAATAAAGAGCGTGTTTCCTATAACTCACTGAGTTCTGGTGGTTCGTGTGTCTTTTGGGGGCTGGTGGCTACAACAGTTGTTAGGTGTCAAAGTGGCCACAAAGATTTCACAGTAGATCATGAGGTGGAATTGGAGGGATATAGATGTGGAAAGAGAACTGAAAAAGAACTTCCAGACTGGGAAGCAGCATGAACAAGGACAGGGAAATGGAATATTAGACTTTGGTCTGCATAGCCAAAGGTACCAATTAATGTGAGTTTGCCATTAAATAAATATGCCATATAGATTCTCCTAGATTTGCCACCTAAGTGGAATCCAGACTCTAGTGAATTTATAAATAGTCAACCAACTGGAATTCCATCTGCCACTTAAAAAAGCCTCTGTGAAGATCAAACTCGAGTGTCACTCAACTGTGGTCATTTAGAACCATACTCTTACATTTTTGCTAACAGCCGAGGATTTGGTATTTGGGATTAATATTATAGTAATCCTTTTGATTGACTTGGAGTTTTGTCCAAAAAATTTCCATTTTTTAGGAATGATTCAAATGCAAATATTAAATGCAACTGCTTGTTAGAGAAACCTTCAGGAACTTAATTAGAATCAAATCTCAAGAATCAATCTATTTAAAACAAAATACAAGTTGTATCATTAATCATCAAAACTGACCACTAACCAATTTATGACTCTTGAAACCTGGTTAAAATCAGGTTTTAAAATGAGATTTTAAATGCCTTTTATAAAGTTCATAAGGAATCAAGTAGATTATGCAATCACTTTCACCAAGCACTTTTTAAAATAGTGAATTCAAGTGGGAGCAGAATTATTTAAACAAGATGATAATAGAATTAAATCCTGACCTTTTCCATAAAAACGACCATCCTCTTCTTGGCCCCTACCCTTCTCTAACTTACAGTAATGAAATCCATATGGAAGAAGTCAGTGTATGTTTGGGAACCAACTCCTACACTTTCTATTCCATCACAAAAGCCAGTTGTTCTTTAGAACCATCCGTCAGAATCACATTATACTCTGAAGCATTAAAAAAGGGGGCCTGAGCTCAGACCTCCTGCTGAAAAGTTAAGTTGTCAGTTGTTAGAAAGAAAATCAATCAGAAATGCATTTGAGACAATGGCACTCTGCCTGGAATTACACCAGCTGGAAAAAAATCAACCCAGAGACAGAATACTAATGGTTGGAGATACCTACATTGCCTTAGACAAGGCACACTTGCAAATCAGAAATATGCTGGTGCCAAGTATCAGATTTACGTACAATTATAGCAGAAACTTTGCAAAGTTTTCTCAGAAGGATCAAGGTACTCTATTCCTCATTGTGTGCCAGTAACTTCGAAATTGTTATGGATCACTTTAACTCACTTTTCTATTTCTATATCTTACATAGGATCAGAGACTTCACTATAGTTTGGGTAATTTTTCACATTTTTACAAATGCTCATGGAAGATACTTGGGTAGCCAGTATTACACAAACCCATCATAGCCCCTTTCTGAGTGAGTGGGAGGCAGGCAAAAATCCTGGCCACACTCTTCACAGGAGATTAATCTTACTTTCAAAGTGATAACAGAATTGGTTAGAATCTAGTGCCAACATAATCAGCTATTATTTTTGATATTATTACATGATTTGAGTATTTATGCATTCATCACAGTTTTAAGCCCTTTACAAGCTCCTATAACCCTCCCGACAATCTTAAGTAGGGCCCCTTTATTTTACAGACAAGGACACTGAAGCTTAGAGAGAATGAGTCATTTATTCAGTTACTCAGCCTATAGGAGGAACCAGAAATCAAGGTCAAGCTGAATGATCCCACAATTCCATTCTCACCACTTAGCAATGCTACCTCCCACACATAGTTAGATATCTATGCACAGAGGAAAACTGCTCTAAATCATGAACCACTGCATCAACTCCAAGCCAACCACCTCCCAAATATTTCTGTGCCAGCAGTTTCAAGAAACCCAGTGAGCCTGGCCCTATCACACCCAGAGTCCTACTGGGTAGGGGTTATGTTAATTTCATGTTTGTTATCTTAAATATGAAGCCAGAAGTTATCAACAACCTTGAATGTGTGCTCAGAAAGTTTGAGGTCAGGCTGTGTTCATGTTATGAGTCTCATCAACCAATCACTAACCAACTAGCAATTCCTACAGTAGAAGTATATCCTTCTATGTTTCTCCACACGTCTTTTCTTCACTGTGGCATTTTCTCTGGTCCTCTGGAATTTGTCAAACACAGGTATGTTTATTTAGGCACTCCTTTCCTACCACTAAGCTAATGTGTGTGACTACTTAAGAATAATTGTTTTAAATGCTATGATTAAATTCTCCAAAAACTTTCAAGCATTGATTCCTACTAAAATACATCTGTGGGGAAGATATATTTCTGTTTTATAGATACAAAGACTGAGGCACAGAGAAATTACAAGACTAACATTTTCTAATAGTTGGTTTGAGTGTACTGTTTGAGTTAAGCACATCTTTGTCAATTAAATAGATAATACCTGCCCAGGCTCTCTGAACTCTGGCTTGAGGTTCTGTTACAGAAAATATCAGACCAGCGAGGAACCAAGCACCACTTGGAGAGTTGGTAAACTCACGTTTAGTGTGCCAGCAGTCCCAGAAAAGCTAGCGCTCTGAAGACCTTGGCCCCAAGTCAGGGGTAACCTTACTTTTATAGGGCTCAAGCAAAGGCAATACATCTGTTATCTAGATAGAAAAAGCAAAGGGGTGGGTGAATCTTCAGTTAATCTTGAGGTCAACCTGCCCTCCAGCCTATGCGACATGCATGTCTCCAGAAGCAGAACAAAGAGCTGATTATAACGTTAGCCATTTGAGTGGAAAATTCCTCTTTAGTTCCTTGATGCAGGACAAACACTTTATAAACTTCAGTGTTTAATTGTTTCTTCCTAAACTCCATCACTCTTGCATTCAACCAGTTAACTCAAAATCAAGTTCTTATTCTAGCCTACGCTTTTTTAAATTTTTTTTTTTACTTTTCAATTACAGTTTGCATACAATATTATATTAATTTTAAGTGTACAACATAGTGATTAGACATTTATATAACTTATGAATTGATCACTCAGATAAATCTAATACCCATCTGAAACCATCCATAGTTATTACAATATTACTAACTATATTCCTTATGCTATACTTTACATCTTCCTGACTATTTTGTAACTACCAATTTGTACTTCTTAATCCCTTTCTCTTTTTAACCCATCTCCTTAACCTCATTCCCATCAACTCTGAAAATAACTTCTGTATCTATAAGTTTGTTCTGTTTTGCTTGTTTATTTTGTTCACTAGATTCTGCATGTAAATGCAATCATATGACATTTGTCTTTCTCTGCCTGACTTACTCTACTCAGTACAATACCCTCTAAGTCCATCCATGTTATTGCAAATGGCAAGAGTAATATTCCATTGTACATTTGTATTACCTCTTGTTTATCCATTCATCCACTGATGGACACCCAAGTTGCCTTCCTATCTTGGCTATTGTAAATAACGCTGCAATGAACATAAAGTATTTATATATTCCTTTGAAATATTGTTTTGAGTTTCTTCAGCTAAATACCCAAAAGTGAGATTACTGGTATTTAACAGAGTTTTTAAAGTCTATTTTGTATGGTATAAGTATTGCAACCCCAGCTTTTTTTAATTTCCATTTTCATGAAATGTCTTTTTTCATCCTTTTATTTTCAGTTTCTGTGTGTCTTTCAATCTGAAGTGAGTCTCTTGTAAGCAGCATATGTCAGGGTCTTATTTTCCAATCCATTCAACCACCTCATCCTTTGATTAGAACATAAAATTCATTTACACTTAAAATAACTATTGATAGATGATATGTAGTTATTGCCATTTTATTGTTCATATTTTTTATCTTTTTCCCCCTTCTTTTTAAAGAAGTCCATTTAACATTTCTCATAATCCTGGTGGTAATGAACTCCTTTAGCTTTTCTTTGTTGAGGAAGCTTTTTATCTGTTTCTCAATTCTAAATGATAGTTTGCTGGGTAAAGTAACCTTGATTGTAGGTCCTTGCTTTTCATCATTTTGCATATTTTATGCCAATCCTGTCTGGCAAAGTTTCTGTTGAGAAATCAGCTGACAGTCTTATGGGAGTTCCTTTGTAGGTACTAATTGTTTTCCTTCTGTCATTAACTTTTGGCATTTTAATTATGTGTTGGTGTGAGCCTATTTGGGTTCATCTTGTTTGGAACTTTTGGCATTTCCTGGGCTTGTATGTATATTTCTTTCACAGGTTAGGGAAGTTTTCCATCATTATTTCTTCAAATAGGTTTTCAATCCCTTGGTCTCTCTCTTCTTCTTGTACCCCTATGATGCAAATGTTGGTATGCTTGATGTTGTCCCAGAGACCTCTTAAAATATCTTCACTTTTTTGGATTCTTTTTTTGTTATTGCTTTTCTGATTGAGTATTTCTGCTACTTTTTCTTATAAATCACTGACTAGATCCCATGCTTCATGTAATCTACTGTTGATTATCTTTAATTTATTCTTCATTTCAGTTATTGTATTCTTCATTTCTGACTTTTTTAAATGTTTTCTGTTTGTTAAAGTTCTCACTGAGCTCATCCATTCTTCCCCTACGTTCATTAAATATAACCAGTGTTTTGAACTCTGCCTCTGGTTAATTGCTTGTCTCCTTTTTGTTTAGTTCTTTTTCTGGAGTTTTTTTCTGTTCTTTCATTTGGGACTTGTTTCTTAGTCTCCCCATTTTGGCTGTCCTCCCTCAATCTAGGGCACTATCCTGGAAAGTTTGGCAACATGGACCTTAGAGTCCAATGGTCCTGATGGGAATGCACAAACAACTTCCTCTCTTCAGATGTGCTTTTCTCTTCCTTTTTCAATCTCATATTGCTAACTGTCACAGACATTGCTTCTTCCATTGCAATAGAACTTTAGTTGGTCACATAGCTACTAGAATAAAGACTGCATTTCCCAGCCTTTCATCCAGTTGGACATAGCCGTGTAACCAAGTCTGGCCAATGGAATGTGAGTATAGGTGATGTGTACCACTTCTAGGTTGTGTCCTTAAATGGAGAGGCATTTGCTTTTTTGCCATTTTCTGAACTAAAGCTTAGAATATGGGTTTGGTGGCAAAACAATGTGGATAAGAACAATATCCAGAGATAGAGAAACAACAAATACAAGGAGCCTAGTCTCTGGAGAATCTAATAGAGCAGAGCTACTATACCAGATCTGGTCCCCCTACCCCTAGACTAGGTATCAATCAGAAATAAATAAAGGTTTAATGCACTGTAATTTTGGATCCTTGTTACATGCACCCTAATCTATCTCCTAACTAATACACTCATTCATTTTGTATTCTTTTTAAAGGAATTTGTTTCTGTCCTGATTTTAGATCTAGCCTCACACAAGAGCTATTATATTTCCTTGATTCTAGTTCTTTTTATTTTCCTTTCTAAAGTGCATGCTCAATAGAATATAAACTTCACCTTAAGATTGTGTTTTATTATTTCATGCAAAAGTAGTGACTTCATTACTAAAATATAGTTTTTCCCCAGATGTTTTATATTAATTTGATGTAGGACTTTGGACTTATCTGGCATCTATTTTCTTGATTTCTGTATAGTGTATCTATGCCAGAACTCCACATTTATGAATGATAATGAGTCATAGTATGTCTGCTTTACAATCTTATTTATTCCTTTTTTGTTTTCAATGATATAACTGCTTAGGAATAAAACCCAAGTTTGGAGAAGCAAAGGTGTATTTATGTACACCTCCATGTGTTGTATAAATTGTTTCACCAATAACAAATTTCATTAGCACATTTGGTATACATCTTTAAACACCCTAGTGAGTATTTTAGTTCACTAATGTTAACGTTTTATTTATAATTTTACTTTTTATTTCAAAGATAAATTTCCTCAAATATATCTATATGAGATTTATTATAGGTATCAATGTGGGTTTTTTGAGTTGCTTCTTCAATTTAGGTTTTTCCCTAATTAATATTCAGTTTATTAAAATTACCAAGTTAAAATATAGTTTTCCTTATGTTTTTAATTTCAATTTACAAGTTTTATTCTAGTTATAAATGTCTATTTATAAGTGAATGGACCATAAGAGTATTATGCTAACTGAAAAAAAGTCAGAGAAAAACAAAAATACTGTAAGATCTCACTGATATGTGGAATCTAAAAAAAAAGTAAACTCATAGAACAGATATCAGATTAGTGGTGACTAGAGGAAGAGGTGGGAAGTGGGAGAAACGGGTGAAGGTGGTTAAAAGGTACAAACTTCTAGTTATAAAATACATAAATTCTGGGGATGTGATGTACAGCATGGTGACTATATGCAACAATATTGTATTACATTAGAAAGTTGCCAAGATAATAGATCTTAAAATTTCTCATTACAATAAAAAACTTATAATTATGTGAAGTAATGGACATTAAGTCAATAGATTGTGGTTATCTGTTTAGTTATATATACAAATTAGATCATTATATTGTACACCTTAAAATAATATGTTATATGTCAATTATATCTCAGTAAAATTTTAAAAAGTAAATTTAAAAAGTAAATTTAAAAATAAAATAGTTAATTTTAATAATTACTCTTATGAAGACAAATCAAATATTTGATTAATTTTTAATCAACTCGATTTGCTTTATTTTATAAAATTAAGCTCTCTAAAACTTTTTACTATATTTACATATTTAATATAATTCTCTATTTAAAATTATCTTTTAAATACCACTATAAGAAAAATTTTCCCAAGCATTTAAAAATTTAACTAAATTCAATATAATAAATTTAAAATGTAGTGAATTCTAAGCCCTCAATTAATACTATTTACAAACAATAAAATACTCTAGGAATTTTTACTTAAAAGTTATAGGTCTAAATCAGCTACTTAATTATATATTTTAAACTGGAATCATGGGACAGATACGTTTGTAATCTATTTAGTTCTCTTTAAATCCAAATGTGCATCTATTATAGTTAAATTAACATAATAATAATAGTATGGGTTTGTTTTAAGTCATTATCTCTAAGATTAATATACATTTCCCTTAAATGAAATGAATTTTTTATCCTAAAAAAAACAAGTTAGAGTTTGTCATCTCAAGGACCATACAACAACTGTCATGGCATAGTGAGTTTGCTTATTGCTCAAAGGCTTTTGCCAGGACCAATTTTCCACAGGACACTAGTGAACAAAGGGAACCCTTTTACAGAGCCACTCTGCCAAGATGGAATCCAAGCACATGCCCTTTAGATAGGTTGGTTTCATGGCCCCATGAATTCAAATTCATTTTCTATTTCTTCACTCTAATTTGAGTCTGTAAATCCCCACCAAGATTGTTTCAGCACTCGATTAAATTTATCTAATCCATTTACTGCTAGTTCCATTCTGAATACTTTTAATATTTTGCTGTGGGGTCCCACCACAAATATTATAGATATTTAAATGCCATCTGATTTAATTCTGCGTATTTTTCATCTCTGCCTCATCATACCCCAGACATCATACTAATAACAGTAAGGAAATAGGTACATCTGGACATTATTACTGATTGTAGCTCATTTCTAACAAATAAATGCCTTCAAACTGTTTTTACATTTTGAAATAATTTTTATCTACAATTCACACTGTTAAACCTGATATTTTTGTTGTTGTTAATCTTGAAAAATAAATTTTAAGCTTTTTTAATCATGTGGTTTTTATTATTATAAGAGCAATTTCATTTTCTCCAGGAGGGAGGAAAACATGGCTTAAAAGCCTATCTTCTCTCTTTCTGTCCCTGAAATCTCCTGCCCAACCTCATGCAAAGCTTTATTATTGGAGGCCTCAGAGCTGACACACTCTTAAAACTGCCTCTCTATAACCTTTATAGGGTAATTTAATTTTAAAATAATTTCAGACTTTCATAAAAATTTCTCAAATATTATCATTTTATCACATTTGCTTTATCATTATTTTATATCCATTGATATATAATTTGTCTTCTGAAACACTTGAAAGTAGGTTTTAGACAGGATACCCCTTTACCTTTAAACTTCAGTTGTATTTCCTAAAAATAAGGACATCCTCATACAAAATTACAATGCAAAGACCAAAATCAGGAAATTAACATTGATGCAATACCATTACTAATAATAACATCACTATCTAATTTATAGACAGATCTTATGCAAAGTTTGTCAACTGTCCCGCTAATGTGCTTTAAATAGTCCAGGAGTAAACTGAGGATTACAAATTATAATTAGTTGTCATGTCTCTTTGATCTTTTAAAATCTGGAAAATTGCTTCATTCTTTTTTGTTCTTTATGTTCATGATATTTTGAAGAGTACAAGGTAGTTATTTTGTAAACTTCCCCTTAATTTGGGCTAACCTGATATTTCCTCATGATTAGGTTCATGCTATGCATTTTTGTCAGGAATATTAGAGAAATATTATGTTCTTCTCAGGAGGCATATGATATATATGTTTCCCATTATTAGTGATGTTAACTTTGATAGCACAGTTAAGACGATTTTTAGCAGGTTTCTCCACTATAAAGATACTCTTTTTTTTTGTAATTAACAAGTATATTGTGGGGAGATAACTTTGAGACTATGTAAGTATCTTGTTTTTCACCATACTTTCACCATCTAGTTTTAGGAGTCATTGGTGATTTTTGCCTGAAATAGTTATTAATATAGTGGCTGCAAAAGGGTACTTTTCTAACACTATTAGTCTTTTTTCTTTATTAATTGAGATTCTACAGTAAGGAAGAACATTCCCTTATCCCCCATTTATTTACATATTTATTTATATTAGTATGACTCTAGGAGTTTTATTTTATTCTTTACGTTATGCTCCATTATTATCAATAGTTATTATGATGCTCAAATTGTCCCAGATTTGGCCAGTAGAAGCCCCTGCAAGCTGGCTCCATGTCCTTTGCCCATTCTCGTTCTTTGAACACTTCCTTGCTTTGTGGCATAAGAAATGTTCCAAGTTCACATTGTACTTTTCTTGCCCCAGACCTGGAGTCAGACACTTCTTCAAAGAGCCCTGGGTTCTTTTAGTGAAGAATGATATTTAGAAGCCAAGATCTGGTCTTACATGTGTTCATTGCTACTGAAGTGTTCTCTGAAGCTTTTTTAAGAATTCCTAACAACAGCTATTTCAGCTGACAGATGCCTTTGGAAAGTCTACATGTTAATCACTCAGCAGCCTCACAACTATAGGTTCTACTCACAAGGCAATAGCTGAGTCTCCTTTACACCAACCTGTCTAGTTGGTGTACTCCAGGATTGTTCTCAGTCACTGGGCTTCTTAAGGAGCAAGCATTCTCTTCTGATTGTCTCATTTATCCCCACCCCAAGGGCAAGTTATACTGGAGAAGATTCCTATCTCCCCACCCCTCTCTTCAGTCTGGAATATAAAGTTTCTTCCTGACTTGAAATTTTCCTTAATATATCCTCTTCTCACTCATCCTTTTCTTTATACAAATTTCTTTCACCTGCTTTTTATCCTGGTATTCTTAGAAGTGACTCTTTGAACATAATTTTCTTTTTGGGCAAATTCTGGAGTTTGAAACTGGAGAGAAAAAGCACTAACACAGTCATGAGCTGTCTCCTCTCTTCTTCTCCATTGCTAAAATTCATCACATATATCCCAGAAAACTGGGAAAATAGAGAGAAACTCATTCGACACTGAAGATTATAAGACTTAAGCCTTGAAACCATTAGAGTCAGATCATTTCAAATGGAGAATCATTGCAGAAAGAAAAAAGGTAAATGGACTATATAAAAGAAAACAAATTAGAACAAAGAAAATTAGACTATTAAAAATGTGCCAGACTTAAGAAGGCATGTAAATGTGGCTCCTACACAGAGAACATTTAAATTTTAGAATTGCCTGATGAATAATATATGCAGAAGTCACATCAAGTTTATTTTTTTGTTCACAGGTCAGAGGTAAGACTTTGGTCCATCAAAAAGGAAGCCATCAAGGAATAATTCTGAGGAAGCAGGAACTGTAGTAAAGGGATCCCACAGATCTGAGAGTAGAGAAACTAAAGAAAAGTTACAAAAAAAAAAAAAAACAGTACATGAAGAATTAACTTGGACATTACTAAATATCTCATTGATAAAACATTTCTCCTCTCTATTTATGTACATAAATAAATCATACCTGTTTATCTTTTCTACTGAAAACCATTTCACTTTAGAAAGCTATGAAGAGAAAAAAAATGTATATGTTGCACTTTCAGGTTAAAAGATGTCTTTAAAAATTATATATTGCTTAGATATAATAAGGTCAGAAATAAGCCTACATACTCCAAGGGGTTTACAGTACTTATTAGTTGTCCAGACCTGAGTCTAGCCCAGTCAATGCTCTACACCTTGAGAAACCTAGTGTGACTTTTGCCCAGGCTGAAACCCTGGCTACCCTGCCAAAATAGAAGGGACACAAGAAATAGAATACATTCCCTCTTCTTTCTTAAGCCAGTATTCTTCTCAAACCATGAAAATGAAATTCCATGTCCTAAAACAAGAAAAACCCTAGAATCACTCTTCTTGTCTTCAGAATCAAGAACAGAATATTTCCCTGCCATGGCTGCTTCTAAGCCCACATTGCACACTACCTGATGCAGTAGGTACCTGGGGTTCTAACACAGCCTCATACTCTGGAGGGACGCTGAGGTAAGGAGATTTCCTTAGAGAGCTTCTTTTTCTTTGTGCTTTCTATCTTTTCAAGTGTTACAGTTGTTTGTTTGTTATTGTTTGTTTTGTTGTTATTGTTAAGCATGTTCTATTTCTTTAGTTTTATAAAGCTTGTATTGTTTTAGAGAAAAGAAATGTCTCACTATGAAAATCCAGAATAAGGGACTAGAACACATTTGATTCTTGACCTTGGTGGTCCCCTGTGCATATACCACTGTTCTAAGATTTCACTTCACCTAAGTCAGAATCCATACAAAATGGGGACTCTTACTGATCCCATTTTTTGTGGTGGTTAGGAACAAGAAGGCTAAAAGATAGAAACATTGCAAACAAACATATTGGGTTAAGTACTGATTGTAAATTTCTGTTTTATAATCCGAGAACTCCTGTCTATCTATGGGTGTTAATTTCCTTTCACTCTTCAAGATAGAGAAAAGCTCAATTTATGAGTTTTAGGCCAAGGAATAACTAGTTTGGCCTCCTGCTAAATTTTTATTTTCTTTCATGATCTTGAACTTACGTAAGCCTTTTCATTATTCTATGTGTGGGCTCTAGTAAAAGCCTATTTCTTCATCCAAGGGTCAGAGATCAGGTTGGATAGACACAGATGAGATTTACTTTGAACACAGAAGCTCTTGTCTGTCACTCACTCTCCCCCCAGGAATGCTGTTCCTGAGAAAGGATTCTCTTCGACAACTAATAATGAAAGGTTCAAGGCTGTACTCTTTACTCTGAAAGTCTGGAAAGAGGAGAATCGGCATAAACAGTACAGAGTTAATTTAGATATTTTATTATAAAACACTTGAAATAATAAATTACCCTTCAGTGAAAACTAAAGGCACTTTGGCTTATCTGTTTTTACTTATTTGCTCTTCTAATTTGAAGAACAAACAAAAAAAAAAAGCCTAAGCCCTAAATTTTTGTGGTCAAAATATAACACTTAGTAGCCCAAACTTCACCCTTTTAGGAGCTCCCACCAGTAAGAGAAACTGGAGATCCCCTTCAGCCCTTTCTTCCCTGATTATTCCCCAAAACAGCAAAAAGAGATTTACAAACTGTGCATGTCTTTAAAAAACAGATCCAGAACATAAATATGTTCAGCGATTGGTCAACTTCTTGTGGTCTCTTTTACATCCAAGATCAGAGGTAACTCCTCAAGGAAAAAAAAAAACAGAAAATTTATTTCCCATATTATGCTCATTTTCACCAAAATCCACAGGAATGATGAGGATAGAGAAAAGAAATAGTTCAAACCCCTTTTATGATAACTCTACCCTCTCATCACTGTACCCTCTCACCACCATGACCCATGTTCTCCATTTTTGATCTCTCCGAAATCAATATTTCTCTCATCTACTGACATTTCTCACTCCTGACATTTCTCTTCTCTATGAGTTCTGTGTGCATGCAGGCAGCCTAATCCAGTTGTTGCGGAGCATCTCAGACACACTAGGTGGTTACAATCCTTAGAGCAGGCAAGTAGGTCTCCCAGCACAAACCCTGGTGGGGAATGAAGTTTGCAGAAATGATAAAAATAGGATATTTAGTGCAGATAATTTGGTACTACCTAATTAGCCAAGTCAAATGTTAAAACACTTCTTCATGGTAACCCATTGGCCAAAAAAAAAAAAAATATTCACTAAATGTCTAAATTTAGAGAAATTACTAAATTTCTCAATTTGAAGTATAATAGGAAAAACGTTAACTTATTTTTTGAAGCCTGATGTCAAACACGATAGTTCAGTATAACTCCTTCAAGGAAGTCACAAGGCCAGTTGTGGACACAAAAATAACATAATTATAAGCTCTTTAACATCATCCTCCCAACTGTCATTTACATACTTGTTTTTTCAGCTCTAGCTGAATTATAAGTATGACCGCCCTACTGCCATTTTCTCCTTGGATTGAGGTCAGAGGTTACCTCTCCAAGAAAAAGATGAAAAATTAGTAACTCTCTCTTTAACCTTCCTAGTCCCACACTGCTCAAGCCCAGGGGAAGCTGTCCCCCATCTTTCCCCTTCTGAGTCTGCCAAATGAACCCAGATCTCCACATCACCCTTTCCTCATTTCATTCTTTGTTTTCTCAGAAAAACAGTGCCCTTTACCCTCTTCCTGCCCCAGCTTTGTCTTATTCTCAGAGGACACTGCTCTTCCTGGAAGGAAACTGATGGCTCTAATTGTTTCAGAAAATATTGAACTTGTGTCCTGTGTTTGGTCTCCAAAGAGTTGTATTATCCCTTGGTACAAACATTGATGGGAATAAAGCAGGAAGCGGGTGGCTGCAGAAATCTAGAGGTAGAAGGTAACAAAGTGTTCAGCACAGTTTCTGTCTCTTTCCCTAATACTGGCTTTTGAAAATTACTACATTATTACTAAACCCCCATGGAACAGTTGACAGAGGTGCATTCTGGCAATATGAGAAAGAGTTTTTAGTGAGAACTGGAGATACTTATCCAATAGAATAAATGTGACCAAATACTATTTTGAGATATTAATTCACATGAGTCTTATTCTCCCTGTCTTTACCCTATATCTCCAGTACTCAAACATCAGAGAGGTTGCTCTTTATTTCAGAGGAGCTGAGTGATAGAGTTAGAAACAGAAAGATACTGGAAGATGTTTCAACTTTTGTTTTGCACAAGCTAAATATTTAGAATATGGGAATTTGTGAATGGAGAATGAACAACTTGAAGAAACATCAAAGGAAAAGGAAAAAGATTTCTCTTATATTTAAAAGAGACCAATATTAAACATGAATGGACAGCCAGGGATCACCACACCTCTGAGGAAAGTCTTCAATATTAAATAAATAGAAACAAATACACAGAAACAAGAACTCAGAAAAAACAAGACCAGTGAGGAGAAAAAGAATAAACTTTTTTTAAAAGTTATAGTTAAGAGTTCCATATACTTTTCTCCATCCCTTCCTCTAAGTATAACCAAAAGCCTTCGACATTATTTTTACCCACCTGTTTTTGCATGCTGTACAGTTTTTTCTTAGAGTCCTTGGCAGAATAATCATAGTCGTTTTAAATTCCAGATCTGATCATTTCAAAATCTGCTATATCTAAAGCAGATTCTGATGCTTGCTCTGTCTCTTCACACAGTGTGTGTGAGTGTGTGTGTGTGTGTATTGTTTTGTTTGGTTGTCTGTTAGTATGCCTTGTAAATTTTTGTTGAAAGCCAGACATGATGTACTGGATAAAAGAAACTGTAGTAAATAGGCCTTTCATGTGATGTTTTGTTTATCTGGCTAGGAATGAGGCTATGTTCAGTGTTTACTATAGCTGTAGGTGCCAGAGGCTAAAATTTCCTCTGGTGTCCTTGTGTTTGTAGCCCCTGTTATCTTTGGGTGTCCCTAAAGACTTCTTAAATAAGATCTTAAAAACACATAGTTCTTTCCATTGCAATTCCATTGTACAAAGATTCTTGTTGATGTGGTGGCAAGGTATGAGCTGGAGAGAGTATTCTGTAATTTTATCTTCGGGTCTCAGCCTTTTAGTGAGCCTGTGTCCCTGGGCTGGAACCTTCACCAGTGCTTCTCAGTTTTATTTTTTTTTTTTAACTCCCTTAGGTAAAATAGCAATGCTATGAAGGGCTAGAATAAGGTCATTCTCTTCCACCAGGTGGATTAGGCTCTGGTTGAAGCAGCCCTGAGGCAGCCCTTGTTAAGAACAAATGCTCTAGGCATATTTCAAGATGGCTGCACCTCCTGCTGAAGCATAAAGGCGTCTTTCTTATAGTAACTTATAGAATATGGTAGAGCTCCTAGAGCTAAAACTCACAAAAGAATGTCCCTCCCACCCCTAAGCCTAGACCCTCCTGAAATTTTCAATTTTCAAACTTGTCCACACTGAATCTCCAGCAATTCACCAATTACACTTTTGTTTTTTCTATCATGGTGGTGTTAGTTCCTGCAGAGGTTTCTGCTCATGGGTTTCTGCTCTGGTAAATTGTGATTCTCTGTATACACCTATCTGACTCATCAATTTATGGGGCAGCAGCTTGCCCCATGACCACATTCTCTGAGGAGTTGTGGATTTTCAGTTTGTTTAGCATTTTGTTGTAGTTGTTTTGAAGATGGAAACACCAACTTCCAAGTTTCTGACACAATGAATCCTGGACTGGAAACCAGAGTCCAATTTCATAAATTTTTTGTTGTTTCACATATTCCTTTAGGGATCTCAACCCCCTGTTCCAATGGCCTGACTTCAGGCCTGGGCACAAATTAGACAGTGGTCCCAGAGCAGCAAATCTCATCTTTTCTTCAGTTTAGTCACTTTTTTCCTTAACAGTGTGTCAATACAGGAAGAGAAATAGGGAGCAGATTATAAAGTCTGAACCATGGTACTTTAAGAAACACCAATATTGGTGACAAAAACCGTTTGTAAAATATTATAAACCATGCTCTCCTTTTCCTAGAATCCCTAGAAGAAAAGAGACAATAAATACAGTTAATCTGGGGAAAAACATTTTTACAAACTACTATTAGTATGAAAGAAGCTATTTCAAACATCTATAACTAAAAGCAAGAGTCAAATTGGGATCCTGTGATTTTCAAAATTAGAATCATGTTTCAGCCTTTAATTGATTTGTACTTGGGCTGAATAAGGAAGTCTGATTATTGGCCTAAAGTCAGAAAGAAACTTTCATGATACATTTCAGGTAGAAGGAGACACTTTCAGTACTCTCCAAGAAGTCTTAGGGATTATCCTAGAATGGGGGTAATTTTGAACTCTAGAGACAGAGATAGTTATATTAAAGAGGGCGGAGAATACCAAACACACACACACACACACACACACACACATACACACACACACACAAACTATCAAATTAAACTAGAAACCATTTCTGCAATTATCATTAAGGGGAAATGGACTATTTCAAATTTTAAATGAAAAAACTAAGGTTGTGAAAATTTTTCTTTAATTTATGTTTTTACTGCTTCCCTTGGTAGCTATGGTTGTAGCAAAAGAGAAAAACAATGGTCACAGGGAAAGGGGTAGAAGGGAAACCTGCCTTCCACTGCAAACACCTTTGTACTTTAGGAATTGGTATCATGTGCATGTATTAACCACCCCAATCATTTATTAGTTGCTTATAAAATAAATTTTATGAAAAATGTGGAGACATTATTTTGCTACCAAACTATTTTAGGAGCCAAATTATTTATTTCAAAAGCCAGAGAGGGAGCTTGAAAACACTACAAAGGGAAAATATTTTGGATTAATTGGGAGATTTGGGGAGACTGTGTCTCCCTAGCTCTCTGCAGGAGCACCAAAGAATTTATCACCTCTTATTCTAGGCTGTGCAGGGTTCAGTAATATGCCCTTATGAGCTGGAAAATCAAAAGCAATAGTAAATATAAAATCACTAAAGCCTCAGCGAGCTCAGTCAGTACAGAATGAGAGTCTTAAAATCAAATCACTAAGGTATTTTATTTTCAAGTTAAAGTATTATAAATAGTTGCTCTTAACCCGCCCACAAGGAAAACAAAAAATAGAGATCATTAAATTGCTGTCCTCTCCACTGAATTTATATAGTATCTCAATTTTAAAAGATACTAGAGTAAAAAGAAAAATGTTTGACATCATGACAACAACAACATAAACTGCATGGCAAATCAACCTTTGTCTTTTTAAGAAGTTGCACTCATACAGGAAAGGTGGAAGAATATGAATGATGCTCTAATTTTGAAGAGGAATTTTTTACTCAAATGGCTAACCTTCTAATCAGCTCTTTGTTCTGCTTCTGTAGACTTGATTGTCACATAGGCCGAAGGGCAGGGTGACCTTAAGATCAACTGAGGACTCACCTTTCCCTTTGCTTGCTCTGTCTAGATAACAGATGTATTGCTTTTCCTCGTTAAGCCCTATAAAAGTAAGGTTACCCTCCCTGAGCTCAGGGCCCAGATCTTCAGAGCTCTAGCTCTTTTGGGACCACTGGCATACTAAACCTGAGTTCTCCAACTCTCTGAGTGGTGCTTGGTTTCTTGCCAGTCTGATTTTTCAGCAACAATTTCACCCTTCAAAGTGTATCATATGATCCTTTCTGTAATTTCATCCAGTAGATGTTCTATTTGGTCTTATTATAAACCTTACTTCTAATGACTCCAAAAACAAAATGTCTTTTCTCTTTCTCCTGACTTATCACCTGGCGTCCTCTCAGATTCTTCTCATGGAGTAACTATGGTTCTCCTCCAAACAGGGTTTTCTAGACTCTGTCATCTAAGTCAGGGGTCCCAACCCCCAGGCTGTGGATACATACCGGTCCATGGCCTGTTAGGTAACGGGCCGCACAGCAGGAAGTGAGTGAACCAGCAAAGCTCCACCTGTATTGCAGCCACTCACCAGCACTAGCATCACTGCCTCAGGTCCACCTCAGATCATGAGGCTTTAGATTCTCATAGGAGCACCGATCCCTGGTGCCAGAAAGGTTGGGGACCACTGCTCTACATGAACCCTTAAGTACAGGAGTCTTAAACTCAAAGGTGCCAAAGGAGAAAAGGAATGGCAGACAATGAGCTGCAGCTGATTAGAATTTGTTCAAAAGGGCATTAGATGATCCTCTTATAACTCACAGGGGTTGACCTGCATTAACAGAAGCCAGAGCCAGAGAAATGTGGATTTTAATAAGAATTCAATGATTGCAGGTGATTATTCCTTAAAAAAAAAAAAAAAAGGATAGTAATAACAAGTGTTTACTAAAATTTTCCCTGGAGGGCACCTCCTGAGAGAGACAACTAGTCAGAAATATTTTAACGGGCCCAAGCCTTTGTTACTTTCAATTTATTGTTAATAAATAAATAAATAAATAAAAGGAGAAAAAGAAAAAAAGATTGAGGGCCACACAGGATTTAAGGTTGGTGAGAAAAACAGGAGATTAGAGATACATGAAGGCTGAGAGAGGAAAAATTAGGGTTTGAGAATCTCTTTTCTCCTGCTGCTAATAATGATTTTCAAACCGCAAAAGAACCTGTGAGCTTCCCTTCTTGGCCTTCCCTCACCAACTTCCCTCTTTCCCAGCCTGAGGCGGGAGTAAGGGGTAGGCAGGTGACAGGGAGCAGTAGAAAGGGGTCTCCGTGGGAGCCCCAGGGCTCCGGCTGCTCTTTTCACAGAGTGTCCAAGTGACCTCATCCCACCCATATCGCACATGTCCCCTATTCAAACCTTCTCCTGTTTCACACTCTGAAAAGATGCACAGTGGGCACTTTGCCTAGGTAAAAAAGTTGCTGAAAGCACACCTTCCTCCCCTCCTCAACTCCTAAATGTAGAATAAATAACTCTGCTCCTTGTATTGATTTCTTTCCAGGTCAGTAGAGAATCTCCTCTGTAAAATGGAAAAGATTATTAGACCCATTTACTATTTCATCTCATGTGAGCTTCAAAATAAGTCTGAGCTGTAGGAAATGAGATTTCATCTTCTTTTTACAAATGAAAATATGTCGATTGACTATAATAAAACCAGTTTCACTGTTCAAACATTAATTTTACTTACAATACCCCATTTTTACAAGGAAAAAAAAATCAATAAAGGAATCATTGTAGTTACCATTAGATTCTTTCTCAAACCTAGCTATGAGCAACAGTTGTTAAAGAAATAAAGTAGATTTGATGTAAAATACTTAAAAAGTAGTTCCCAGTTTGAGCAACTGTGAGAAAGGAGAAGTAGAAATATATATTTTCAAAAAAGATGAGTTAAACTGACAGAAACATTCTGGCACTGAGGAAAAACCTCTGGTATAGGGAGTGTCTTTCCTTCTCAAGCACAGTGACACCCTTCACAGCTATTACTATTTTCTACTGAGACCTATGGAGATGCAAAGCAGGAATTCTCAGAGCAGGAAATTGAAAAGACAAATTAGGGCTTTTCAACTGATCAGACTAAACAGGTTACACTAGAAGACTAGATCTGTGTGTAGCTAAATTTGGAGACACAGCCAGCTACCTAGACTACTAATTTCTAAGGGGTAGTAAAGCCCCTGAGAATATTCCAAAATGGAAAAATCTACCTGCCAGATGGCCTGGATATGGGCAAATATACACACTCCAGTTTAGAGTGGGTGCTGTAAGACCCCCAAATAGCATGCTTGAATGACAGATGTGGGCTAAGAAGGATGGGTGGAACTGCAGGGCTGTGTTCTTGAATTGTTTTAGGTATATTCAGGGTCAGAACTGAACTCTCTGGAATAAGAAAGGAAAGTTGGAGCCCCACTCCTTTTTTTTTGTTCTTCCCATATAGAGCACTGCAGAACTCAGTCTCCTTTCCAACAAACACAAAATAAAAATATTTTTAAATACCCATTTACTGGAAAACCAAATTAATAGTCAGCATGGACTACCTCATGTCTTATTGTTATCCTGATCTAAGATAAGCAGATCTTTAGGAGTGAGTCAGGCCTAATGTTTGATATTCATTGAGTATTTATAGAGTGACTACTGTGTGCCAGGCACTGTTCCTAGAATACGTCAGTAAGCAAATAGACAAAAATCCTCATCTTTGGGAATTACGCTATAGTCTGGTGGAAGGAGGCACAGAATGAATTAAAAATACTTTAAATTATAAAATATGTTAAAAAGAAAAAAGGTGCTATAAAAATAGAACAGAGTAAGAAAGATGATGGGGTGTGCAGCAGGTAGGGATATGTGTACAGGCTTGTATTTTACTCAGAACAATCAGGGTAGACCTCCTTGAGAAGGTGAACAAAGACTAGAGAGAGGTGAAAAAGTGAGCCTGGCCACACTGGGAGAAGAATTTTCCCAGAGGCAGAGAAAATAGCTGTGGGGTAGGGAGCCCCATGGTGGGACTGTGCACTGAATTTTAGAGGAACAGCAAGAAATAAATGGGGAAAAAGTAGATGAAGTCAGAGAGGTGGGAGCAAGAAATATTGGGTAATCAGATTGTGTAGGGCCTTGTAGAATAATACAGGACTTTGATTTTATTCTAGGTAAAACAGGGAGGACTTAGAAGATAGATAATATGATCTGGTTGATTTATGTTTTAAAAACATAATTCTACCAGTCATGTTGAGAATAGGCTAGAAAGCAGGGAAGAGAGAAGTAAAGAGATTAGTTCAGAGTCTTTTGCAGCATTCTGGAAAGAGGTGTTAGTGGCTAGGAAGCAAAATTGATCAGATATGGATTTAATTCCAAACATAGAGGCAATAAGATTTCTTGACAAACTGGACATAGATATGAAGAAAAAGAAAGGAAGAACGGAAGAAAGAGAAAGAGAGGGCAGAAGGGAGGAAGGAAGGAAGGAAGGAAGGAAGGAAGGAAGGAAGGAAGGAAGGAAGGAAGGAAGGAAGGAAGGAAGGAAAGAAGGAAGGAAAGATGAAGAGAGGGAGACAGAGAGGAAAGGAAGGAGGAAAGGAAGAAAGGAAAGATGGGAGAGAGGATTCAAGGCTGACTTTAAGGTTTGTGGTCTGCACCACTGAAAAGTTGGAGTTGCCTTCAACTGCTATGGGGAAGACATCAGGTAAGGCAAGTTTAGGAAAAGATGAGTAGTTCCCATCTTCTTCCCCATCATCTTCTTTACTCTGTTCTATTTTTACCTTTTTCTAGCACTTTTCTTCTTTTAACATATCTTTTTAACATTTGGGACATGCTACTTGGAGATGTCAAAACGGTCAAGGGGAGAGGCTGATTGAACAGTTATAAGTCTCAAACTTAACATGTTCAGTACTGAACATCATCTCTCACCCCCAATCCAAAGCATCTTTTTGCAGTCTTTCATTTCTCAGGATATGGCACTTCCATTCAACCAGTTGTTCAAGCCAAACACCTTCCTGGACTCCCTCTTTCTGTCACATCCCAAACTTAATTATCAATAAATATTACAGCTCTACCTTTAAATGTATTCAGAATCTAATTATTTCTCACTTTTCAATGCTGATATCTCAGTCCAATCCACCATCATTTTTATCCATTAAAGTGAATATTTAGCAAAAGCCAATATAAAATGAACTCCTTTCATATAAATATAAAATTTTATCTCAAAATTTTTATTTTATTGCTATTATTTGAAGTTTAGTAGTTAAATTTTTACATTTTAATATAGTAGCAAATATATAATTTAGTATAGTACTGAAATTATAATTTCTTGGCTTTTATAGCCACTATAGTGCACATTTGCAGTACCAACATCTCTGTAGTCACCTGCTGGTAGAACCATGTCAGGTATCATGTAAGAAATATTTGTATATTCAGTGTACTTTATATTGATTATTTCTTCAGTAGGTTCTCAAAACAAACTACTTTCTCTTCAAACAACCCTTTGAATTATAGCAAACCCTGTTGTTGATATTTTTGTCTGCCAAATGTAATATTACACCTTTCTTTTGAGTAGTTTTTTTTTGCATGTAATAGTTCCTAGTTATTCTTTTTAAACACCTTGTATAAGTCCTTAACAAGGTAATTCTAAATTTCTTGTGGGTCATGAAACTTGTCTTTAGCTGAAGAAGAATGTTGACAGTGGCCCAGCATCTCCTGCTATGGTTCAGTAATTCTGAGATATTTTTCAGTGCTACTATTACTTTCTAAACATAGAACTAGAATGTGAACAAAATACTGATTGTGATTCCTGAATCCACATAGCCTTCACCATGTCTGCTCCATTGTCAATGCCAATCACATGACAATTTATTTTCTCATTTTCTACTCAATAAATATTCTTCGATCAGATTCACTACGTTATTGGCTATGAGAGACCCAACATCTCTCAGCCAGCGAGTAAACAAGAACACAGTTGAATTTATCATTAACCTACAAGGCTATCAAACTTTAAAAAAAAGTCTGGTTTTCTTTGCATGCCCAAATGTCTGATGTATGATTTATATAAGCAGTGCATTTAATGATGTTACTGCCTTCATGTTCAAAGCAGATATAATTCAGGAAAAGATATTTTCAATAGTTTGTTTTCTAGAAAAAAACTTTTATCTAAATTTTATGTGCATATCTCAAAAATCCTTCATCTTTAACTGTTGAAGATTGTACACATGCTATAACAATCTTTTAATAATTCTTTTATGTAAATGTTTACTTTTCATAGACTCATAACTATATGAAATCATCTTCTGAAATGATTGAAACAGTCTGTGTTTCTAGACTTGTTATGTAAACAAAGTGTGTTTAGGCACCTAATTTTTTTTAATATTTTATTTTCTACAAATTTGTATTATGTTTTAATCAAAGATTATTTTTATGGATGCTATTGAGTATGATTATGAAGTTTTTCATCCCTGTGAAATATTGAGGTACCAAAGTTAACATTCTGATTTTAATCCATCTTCATCAGGTATATAGAAATCCAAAGTAATCCATTTTTGTAAAACACTTATGATCTAAATGGAATTAAGTAACTAAAACTCAAATACAGTTTTTATAAATTATTTTCTTAATGTGATAAATACTAGCATATAATCTACAAAAATTAGAATAGTGATGTAGCCTAATCGTACTCATTATTATTGTTATGACTACTATTATTACTGTATTAGTATATACTAAGAAAGGTATTATTGCTATTTACATTTTTACAAACATTTTTAGCACAGATATATAAAATATTCTTCCTAAAATTATGTAGAGCATACACTCTCTCATTGTTTGTATTAACTTTCAACCTATTTCCCTATTAAGTCATTTAGAAATACTTAATGTTTGTTTTTTTACATAAAATACTTAATGTTTGTTTTTTTAACATACATTGATCACCATGATTAATTATTTAACTCTAATAATAATAATAATAATAATAATAAAAGTATATACTTATACTTCAATCAACTGAAAGAATTTCAGCATATAAAACATATAATTAAATTTTTCTGAAAAAACATGCTTGCCATAATTTGGATTTAATTTTTATATATTAACAATAAATCTGAAATTCATATTTCTTTAAATTACTTAGTTTTCCTGACTACACATGATAGTAACATTTATGATCATGAGTTCATTGATCACACAAAGTTTAGAGATGCCAGGAATGACACTGAACCATACCACCAGCTAGCTGTGAAGATGAAGTCCAAGATGAAGAGTATATTTTGACTACACAAGAAATGATCTTTGGTACACCCTTATATACATTTTTGTCTACTCTTACCCTCAACTAGAATATATGCTTCATGAATGCAGGAAGTTTTTAATCACCACTGTATCTTTGGTGCCCCACCCAAAGTCAAGCAAATCAAAGATATTTTATAAATAATAAATATTTAATAAAAAGATATTTAATAGATATTTAATAAATGAATGAATGAATAGATACATAAATGAATACCATGCAGCTTCTATAAAACATAAAATCTGTCTATTCATAATGACATGGAAAGATGTCTACAACATAGTTACAGAGCATGCCTTTTGTATAGTCCCTTTGTTCACCATAGTATCTCAAGGAGCTGGCTCGAAGTCTGGTATATGGGAGGACTTAATAGATATATTTTTGAACAAATAAATGAATGAAAGGAAAGGAATACAATAGCTTCCATATGGTTACACTCTCTTCCTCTAGTCTTTCATTCATCTAAACTATTCTCTTCCATTCATTCATTTATCCATTTATTTATACATTCACATAATGAACGACAGTGGAATAATCTTTTAATACGTAAATCTGATGACATTTTCCTGCCCCAATTTCTTTAATGACTCTCTATATCCCAAGAATAAGTTTTAGCATCAGTAATAGGGCACCCAATACCTTTTGTTATCTGTACTCAAAAAAACAATGCAAACACTCCTGCTACAGCTCCCTGCCCATCCTCTCGTGCCCTCCCATGTATTAAGTGTTACCAACACCAATTTCCTGTAATTCCCTAAACATAGCAATACTAGTTTCTTCACTGTTTCTGACAAGAAATCTGCCATCACCCTTATGTTTATACCTCTATCTGTTTTTTTCTCTGTTTGCTTTTAAGACTTTGTCTTTAACATTGGTTTTGAGCAATTTGATTATCATGTGCCTTGGTTTTGCTCTCTTCATATTTCTTATGCTTGAATTTTGTTCTTAGTTTTTATTAAATTTAGAAATTTTTTAGCAATTATTTCTCCAAATGTTTTTTTCTGTTCCCTGCTTCCCAACCCCTCTCTCCTTTGGGACTGTGCCAATTACATGTATATTAGCCACTTGATGTTCTCCCAAAGATAACTGATGCTCTCACTTTAAATAGAAACTTTTCTTCTATGGTTTCATTTTAAATATTTACTATTGCTGTGCTTTCAAGTTTACTTATCTATTTTCCTCATATGTAATGTGTAACTAATATCATACATTGTTTGTTTGTTTGTTTATCTCAAGCATTATGGTTTTCATCTCTAGAAGTTCAATTTGAGTTTTTTTATATATTTTCCATTTCTCTACTTGACTTCTTTAATATATGGAATATAGTTATAATTGTTTAAATGTACTTGTCTATTTATTCTAACATTTGTATCAGTCCTCCTCATTATAGACCATGTTTTCTTGAATTTTTGTGTGCCTGATAATCTTAGTTTTAATGACAGAAATTGTAAACTTTAACTTGCTGGGTACTAAGAATTTTTGTGCTTCTAAGATATTGATGAGTTGCATCCTGGGATGCAGTTTAGTTACTTAGAAACTAAATTTTATTGGGCCTTCCTTTTATGATTTGCTAGGCAGGTCCCAAGTGGTACTCTCATCTAGGGCTAATTATACCCCACTACTGAGAAAATACTTTTCTGAGTATTCAACACAATCCCCTCATAAACTGTGAATTTTTTACAGTCTGGTTTATGACAGTAAACAACAGTTCTGGAACTATGTTAGTGCCAGGCACTGTTTTCTAATTCTTTCAGTGGTTTACCACCTCAACAGCTCCTCACGCACATGTACTGATCAGTGATCTGCTGACTCAAAAAGGAGCTTCTGTAGGTCTCCAGGGTTCTCCCTCTGTGCAGCTGTCTCCTATTTGTTACTTTGTCTTGCAAACTCTGGCCATTTTAGCCCCCCAGATTCCCACTTCCACCTCCTCAACTTGGGGAGTCTACCAAATTCTGCCTGGGTTCACCCTCTATTATGTTTTAATTTTCATCTGTATTTATTTAATCTTTAGTGCATCTAAAAACCTAAGGGTGCATTAAAGGTAAAATAAATAAAGATGAAAATTTCTTGTGTCCCCCATGATGACAACCAGATAGGAAAAATTGTCCTGTATAAATGGCAAGCTCACCCTATAGCTGAGGGACACAGAAAAATAAATTTCTGTGTACAGAAAAAGAGGCAGTTGCCTCCTCTTCCATTTCTGAGAGAGGCTCCTTGGAGATGTCTTGTTCTAACCTTTGGAATATAAATAAATCTCTCCAAGGAAAAATATTTCCAGTATCTCCAAATTTACAACTCAGAGATGTTTCCAAATTTCAGGTTTTATCCTCCCTTGAAATGTAAACACATATCTCTGGGGTTTGGTAAATGTCTCTGGAATTCTCACTATCTAGATAGTTGTAAATTAACTTCTAATCTGTATTGGGTCACATTCCAAGTTTCAGTAGAATTTATTGAGAAAGCCCTACTGTGCAGAAACATAAAAATGTTTTCTCTATAATCCCACATCCTCCCTATGCCATTACCTGGAAACTCTCTTAAAATAGTAAATTGGAACAATTGTATGACTGACCTTGTTAGTTTCCCATCTCTCAGAGATCACTATTCTTTGTTGCCTAATGTCCAGTGTCTTGAAAACTGCTGTTTCATATATTTTCTCTGGTTTTATTGGTTTTACCAGATGGGCAAGTAAATCTAATTACTTTTACTCTGTCTTGGGAGAAAGAAAAATCCCATGCTGCTTTGTGTTACTATGCCTTGCAAAACAATCCCCTTCTTATTATATACTTATCAAAGTCTACATCTTTCTTCCAAGTCTCAGTTCAGAGTATTAACCTATATGTAAGTTTTCATGATTGGTTCCTGCCAAACATGCATGCTGTCTTTGCTTCTAACATAAACTTGATTTGATTCAGGTTTTCACCCTTCCCTATGTATCTATATGCTTTGAGAGACACTGACCTCATCCCTGCTCCAGATCCTAAGGGTAATTTACTTCTTCTTGGCAGTGATTTGTACAGATAACAACATAAACCCATGTCTGGCAGATGAAATGAGAGATGCTGGCTAGTCGACTTCTGGAAAAGTTTCTTCACTGTTTGTTAAGAAGAGATACAGAAAGGAATGTTTTCTCTTTTTCTTCTACACATTATCACATTTGGATGTATTTGATTATTGTGCCTTCTTACTAATAGTCTGAGAATGAAGCCAACACTGTTAGAGCAGAAAGATGGAAAGAATTTGGGTCCTTAAGAGCATCTCTGGGCAGTGAAATCTCTCAATATTCAGTTGCATGCAATAATAAATTTTCAAATTATTTAAGATAATTTGACTTAGGCCTCTATTTCTTTCAGCCAAAAATATCCTCATCAATAAAGTACCTTTGCTCCTAAGCTCTTATACCATCTCATACCATCTTGTACATGCCTCATTTTCAGCTGTGGTTAGCTGTACATCTGTCTTCCCTCGAGGCTCCAAGCCTCTTTGAGAGCCAAGAAGACATAGTTAGTGCATCTTATCTCTTTAAAGTCAGGTCCTGATACAGAGTATATGTAGAAGGTGCATTAAATGAATGACCATCTCCAATCTCCCCAAAAGGCTATAATATTTCTACCAATGCTATTAATAATATCAAATATATATTAAAAACTTCACCATATGCCAGCCACATGCATATTTCATGTAATCTTTCCTACAATCCTGTAGAATAGATACTATAACAATATTACATTCATTTTATAGTAGGAAAATTGAATGTTGGGAAAGTTCAGTAAGTTGCCCAATCTTATTCAGGCAAGAAGCGGTAGAATGAGGACTAGTACCTGTCAGGAGCTCAGCTGAACTGTCAGATGCCAAGTAGTTAATCAAAACAATAAGTCAAAATGGAAGTAACGGTGAAGCCTTACTATCACTTATATGATAGTAAAAGCAAGAGACTAAAACCAAAAAAAAAAAAAGCACCAACTGCCTCCTGTTTTTTTCTCCTCCATGTAATGGCATACCAGTCAAGAATAGGTGAATTAATATACATGTGAGCATTGTCTCACGGTTGAGGGACCCCAAACAAAAGACTCTGCAATTTTATGGAACCTAGGGCCAGAGAGAAGGTGGGAAGAGCTACGAATATGAAAATACTGAATACTAAGTCAGAGTGGGGAAAAATATCTTCAAAGTTGTCCCCTCCTCTCCAACTCCCATAATAAGGCCCCAGCAGAGGCATCTGAAGAAGACCTCAGCCTCTCTCAATTAAAGAGAACTAGGAATGAAGTTGTCTAAGCCAAGAATGCAAATATTCAAAGACCATAACTAGCCAGAGGGACCTGCAACTTTCTTCAGAGACTGTAATGCACTGGCCATGCACTGAGTCTGGTGTGGAGAGGGCAGCTGTCCCCCATGAGGCCTGTCAGGTAGAGCGTTGTAATTGCTTATGGTTGGGTCCAAAGAAATTACACATTGGATTGCTAGCCAAGAGCCAGACTCCTCAGGACCTGCCTCTCTTAATCACCAGAACTTTTCTTTGAAAAAAATGACCTTATTTTATTTATTTCTCTCTCCTCCGAAAAAGTCTAGCCCTGGACTTTGGTATAAGATACACATAATAAAGGCGAATTGAATTGAATTGGAGAGAGTAGCGATAAGGGGTAATTGCTGAAATTAAAATACTAGCTAAGATCATCCTACAGTATAACTATATTTCTTCTTGAAGAAATAAATTGATACTTCAGAAGCATAACCCATCAGTTATGAGTAGATATATTCAGGATCCGTCTAATGAGCTCTCTTCAATAAATTCTAAAATTCTTCAAGTAGTTTATATCATAATCAGCTAATTCATTTATTCCCTTTTCTACCTTGTCATGGAACTCATAAGTATTTCATCAACTGTCATAAAATTCCAGATATTTTTCCTTTTTCAAGATAAGTAAGATGTTTAGACACCCAATATATATTAATTAATAAAGATGATGAAGGTTAACTTGATCTTTCTTTCCCCAAATTACTTTTGAAGACCTTTGGCATCATTTAACATTTGATTTGAAAGTTTTAGAAGAGCACATTTTAAATCTATACATTGTTAATTAATATGACTAGATATTGCCAATTTTTTTTTTTTTTTGCTCAAAAGGTTTTGCAGTCATTAATTACATATTCAGAGTGATGGGAATAGATTCAATTTACTCTGAGAATCCTAATGCATTAAACCATTTCTGTATTGCTGAAATCAGATTATCAGAACATTGTTCTGTTCTGGGGTCATTCTCCCAGCCTCTCCCTCCTTCAGCTGGGATAGTAAAGCAGGGTTATGAAAATCAGTCTGCAATGTCAAAGTTAGAAGATATTCCTTTTATACCTACATAACAACTACAACATGAAATCCTATTCATTAGTGTATGGTATCTCATTCTTCACACATTAACGCCACATCCCTAAAGAAACCCTGGGAAAGTGTTAAATGAGAACACAAAGTGAATTTATATCTATATATTTTTTAAGTAGCCTGTCCTTTATAAAACTTAAATGCTTCCTGGGATTTGTTAACTTTCCTGGACTTCCCTCTTGACTAGGTCTCTCTGACCCTTTTCCCACCTTCATTTCCTCTTTCAATGTGAGCTAGCCCACCACCCAGACGGATACACAGACACAAACCCACACCACATGATTTTTAGATCTTTAAGCAGCCAGAGTCTGCCTTGTGGACATGACATTTTAGGAACCTGTTTAAAGTTGTCTTAACCTATCAGGTCACCATTTAAAGATGTTACAACTGCTGAAGAGCCATCCTTCCTCCTACAGCATGCTCACTCTATGTTGTCCCAATGTCAGACAATAATTCCAACAGACTCTTGCCCTGGGTTTCTAGCTCCACCTGAAATTTTAAACTTTCAGGTCTAGTTTTCTTTTTTTTCCTTTCCTTTCCTTTCCTTTTTCTTTCTTTCTTCCTTCCTTTCTTTCTTTCTTTCTTTCTTTTTTCTTTTTTTTTTCAGTTTGCTTAACAGACACCTATAATAAAATTTTTTAAAGCAAGGTTCTAGTTTCTTCTCCAATCAGGCTTCTTTATCAGCTAAAGAATCTTCCTCCCTGCAGCTTGTTTTCTCCCTGTCTTCCCTCTTTTTCTACTATGTGACTGCTCCTTCTTCCCAAATATTTTCTCTTCTACGGCATTATAGATCATAGCTGTTATATCATAACCATATGAACAAAATAAAAATAGAGAGAAGAAGATTTAGAGTAACTGAAACAGCCACTGGCATTTTGGTGATATTTTGAGGTATGAGAAGAGTGGGGATGAAAAGTTCAAGAGAATAGTGTCTTTTGGTTCATAAAGGAGACCATGGAGAATTTCTCCAAGAATGGCGTCTATGGCTTTCTCTATATTAGATTAGTTAATTAACTAAAGCAAATGACAAATTTCAAAGGGATCAAGTAAAGAAAATATACAAGATTAGTACTAGAAGTCTGCATTTAATTTGGGCAGCTAAATTTCTGATCTTAAATAGAGAGAACTAACAATTTGATGTGCAAAATAGATCAAACTATCTTTCTCTGCCTTTCTCTCTCTGGGCAGAAGTTTGCAGATAGTAGAGCTATGTTAGATGGTAAAAAAAAATATCCATCCATGTTCTCAAAACTCAGTGAAAAAGGATTTGAAATGCCTGGGTTCTAATTACAGCCACCTTGGAATTGGTGGTACAGATAACCAAATTTTTGAGCCAGAGTTTCTCATTTGCAAAATGAGGATAAGAGCACCTTACTCACAAGGCTGGTGTGCATATAGCCCTTTGTAAAGTCTAAAGGTTTACGTAAATGTAAGGGATCATTAATATGATGATCCAGGCACATTTCCAAAACATTATTGTCATCATTAAAAAGTTGGGAACCATAGGTTGGTAAGCCATAGCCAAAGCTCCCGACATAAGGAAGGAAGATATTTTCTGTATATAAGGCATGTGTGTTGTTATCCTGGAAAGAGAGTAAGTAGGAAGTCTCTACCAAAAACTGAAACTCACCCTCATCATTGCTTTGAAAGGTTTAAGTCCTGGCAGAGTTCAATGCCTGGATCTCCTATTCAAAAGAATAATTTAGACCAGAAACACAATGAAATAGACCGTTTTCATATTTACAATAACTATACTAGTATCTAACATTTATAAAATGCTTCCTATGTGCCAGGCACTGTTCCGAACAATTTACTAATTTTATCTAATTAATTTTCCCTGCGATGTAGTGTTATTATTAGGAATAACCTCATTTTACAAATGAGATTTATAAACGCTAAGTAACTTTCCTTAAGTAATATAAAGATATAGAGGTAACAGATCTGAACTCTCACTACTTCTTTGCTCTCCCTTCTTTTAAAATTTAGGTAAAATTAATCTTTTCAGAGAACTGTGGAAAGTCCAAAACCCTCCACAGGATTCTTGTAAAGTCATGAGGTGGGATAGGACGTCAGAGCAAAGGCACTTTTCTATCAAGTTTCCCTTTGGCTCTCATCTCCTGCTAATAATTGCTCTGTGTGGGACTATATCAACACAGAAGTGGACTCAGCCTGCTTATAATTTCCACACAGAGATTTTTTGAAGGTTTCCAGAGATATGGTTTATAGCCCAGTATTGCAAACAACTTGAAATTTAATTTTAAACAATTCTGTTTCCACAAGTCTCTAGGCAGTTTCTACAGCTTGAGCTTTAGCCTCCTGTTCTATTGCTCAGCCCTCCTCTCTTCATCCCCTGCCATCCACTCCCCATTTTCCTGGCTCTTTTGTCCCATCCTCAAATTCCCGTCTGATTCTGCTGTCTCTGGTTTCTGTAGTTCCTGACATACTGCACTCTACTCTCAGGATTTCGCTGTGTCTCCATGTGACTTATCAAGATAGTTTCTAATCAAAGATAGTTCCCTCCCTATGAGAAATTATAATGCTAGTTCTTAAAATGAGAACATTTCACCTTGATATACATTCATTTGATAAATGTTTATTCTTGTGAGATAACAAAAGAGGGTGGTAATACATAAAACCAGAGTAATTTTTGATATTTTGAACTCTTGTACTGATAAACCAGTGAAGAATAATTAATAGAGGAAATCATAAACTCCAAGTCACCATAATTATGATTATCACATTTGCATAACTCATCTTAATCTATTACAAATTCATTATAGCAGAGGAGTACTCTCACCCCAAAACATTAAAATATTCTGCTACTAGGAAAGAAAACTACCTGGTGACATGACAATATGCCATGTTGTTGAAAAACTACCTACTTCACCCAAATATTCTCACAGCTTCTCTGGTCTGTGAGATATCCAACTAGAAGCCAATGTACTCATTATCAAGACAGTTGGCTTTATCAGCAGCATTACTAGGTTGTAACATTTCCTTTAAGTTTTGTAACACAGTCAATTACTTGCTCTTACTTCCCCCTCACTTTGTTAATGAGTTCACAAAATTATAATTTAATCATGAACATATTGGTAAATTAACTCTTTCATCCCTCTTACTTGTCTATAACTACCAGTTTTCATCCACTCTTTCATTCATTCATACAGCAAATATTTATGAAGAGCTTTCAATTGGCAAAACCTCAAAGATGCACGCAAGAAGCACAGTTGACCTCAGTAAGTACTCAGTGTAATGTGGGAACCATGCTTACATTTAACAGAGAATTATAAATGTTATTATTTATTCATTGAACCCATGTTTTAAGAATCACCAACTGTTGTATTCATCTATTATATTATCTCATTTGATTTTTACAACACCACTAATTCAAGGGGAGCATTATTAGCCTCATTTTACAGACAATGCAACTAGTAATCAGAAAGGTCAAGTAACTTGCCCACAGTAACTAGTAAATAGCAGGTAAGGGTCAAAGTCCAGATCTAAACATAGGTCTATGTGACTCCAAATACTGTGGAGACAAAGAGGAGGAGATTGCCAACTCAGGGCAAGTGGTGAAGGCTTTTCAGGACAGCAAATGTTTATACTGATCTATAAGATCACCATCTAATAAGTAAAAAAGATGGTATTCTAGGTGGGTAAAAAAATCATATCATCAAAGGCATATGATGCTCTGGTTCTGATTTGATCATTCCACAGTGGAGCAAGTGATTCATTAAGACCAGTTACTCTACCTCCAATGCTTCCCAGAGTAGCATAATGCTCCTTGAGGGCAAAGGTCATGCCCTACTTCTTTGGTGGTCCTCCAGAGCCCAGCACGCTGTCTTACAGAGATTGTGCGCAATTGTTGTTTGAAAAAGTTGAGTGAAAGAGTATGCAGTGAGGTGAAAGGAAGAAAGGAAATAAAGAAGGAAGAAAGCGGGAGGGAGGAGAAATACAACTAATTTGTATCACGTGGCCTCTTATATGTTTTCTTTCTAAAATGTTCTCAGGTTGTTCTTAGAGTGCTAAGTTAATTCTTTTATCAATCTCATTTTGAAAGGTAATTGTTGACCTAGTTGTAGCAAAATGATATACCTTTTGTTGGAACCAGCAGCCACTAGGCATGACATGTGTTTCAGTTGTGATAAAAATAGCTCTATGTGTACAGTCTTGGCTAAGATGGTATAGGTAGGTCGACAACATCATCTTTTGTTAATTTTTTATGGTAATATTACACTTCTGTAATAATAGCAATGATAGCTTACATTACTAAGTTTACTTTCAAGGCACTTGTAACCCCGTTATCACTTCACCATAACCCTGTGAGATCTTTCACAGCTTTTAAAGCCAAGGTTCAGTTAGGTAAGCAATAGGCTCAGAGAGGCCAGCTCCAGACCCAAACCCAAATTGCCTAATTTCTGATCCAATTCATCTGGTCTCCTTCTTTAGGAAGAATAATTGCCTTGAGGAAATATATTTCAGTTTTTCTCTTTGCCTTTTTCTCCATTTCTCTGTTTCTTTTACACACACACACACACACACACACACACACACACACACACACACACACACTTTCCTCTCACTTTGCAAGAATCTAAATTTGTTCTGAGGTACACTTTGTCTCTAACCAGTTTTAGTCCTATTCATCTGCCCTTAGGTGGTCTCATTAGCATTGTGATAATGGTTTTTAAAGAGAGTCCTAAGGTTCAGAGGTGTTTCATCCTGGCACTCAGACTGCCTTCACCTTCCTATTATTAATTTTTATGATCTGTTGGAGTCTATACTTTCATTTAACATGAATTAACTTTTACTATACCTTATTGGTACTTCATATAATCATTCTTCTCATACATCTGGCTGGATTTTGGTTTAGGTACTAACTTATCACCCCTAAAGTAAAAACCACTGCTCTGAGAAGTTTCTGACCTAGAAACTACCCAATCTCACCCCAACCACAGGACCGTGGAATTTAAAGGGCTATTTTATTATACATGTAAGCTCTCCCAGTTTTAAAAGACTATATGTAGGATTTTTCACCAGTTGAACAGTTGGAATTATTTTATTCCTTCGTCATTTAGGTTTTGAAAACTATTTGGAATCTCTAGTATCTTCCAGCTACTTTGGAGCTGTGGAAGAGAAAGATCTCATTTGCTGTCTGCAACCATTAAATTAATCACCTTTTGGAAATGGTTGAGAAGAAGGAGAGGTAGGAAATAGAGGTGAGAAGGGAACCTGTGACAGGCCACATTTCATTAAGCAGCAGCGCATGACTAGCTTGAATTGGTAAATGCCTCGAAGGAGCTAGATGCCTCCTCAAGTAAAACTTCAATAATCTGAGAATGAATGCCCGGTTATGGTTAAATTTCCCGGTCAGATTAACCACAACCGGGCAATTGCTACAGGTTTGAGCGCAACCTGGTTGGAGGTACTCATACTAATCTGACTTGAGACAGAAGCTCTTGGCCACCTTCTTCCTTAGACACAGCTCCTCCATATCATTTGTTTAGATTGTTCTAGCCAGAAGGTGGTCAGCTTTTCATAGAATCCCTATGATACTTCAAGGTACCACAATTTATTTTGGTTCAACAAAGAGTTATAGAGAGTCCACTGTGTGCCAAGCATGGTCTTAGGTACTGAGAATCAATAATTCTTGTCCTTGGGAGTTCTCAGTCCAACAGGGAAGACAAACATGTAACATTTGTAATCAAGAAGATATTCAAAATATATTAACTACCCTCATACTATGGAATCCAACCAGTAAAAAGGGATGTTGGCCAGTGCACATGGGCATTTTGGCTACAGGCCAGCCCTGCCTATAATATTACATGATAAGAACGGTGGCATAGATCTCTAGAAGGTGTTAGGAGAGCTCATAAAATGCTTAATTAACACTTAGCACAAGCTACTACATAGTCAGAACATTGACCCTTTGAGAAAGATGACTTTAGACCAGTAAGGTGAATAATAATAAAGATAATGACAAAATTCCCATGTTTAGCACACACCATGTGCCAACTCTATGTTAAGAATTTTTAAAGAGTTAAATCTATTTGATCTTTACAATATCCCCTTTTAACAAATAAGAAAATTGGGATTCAAACAGTGTTTGAATAGAGTTTAAACCTTAACAATCTAACTTCTGAGCCTGCTCTTATCCCTGAAATTTAAAGTGTTGATTCTTCTGAAAAAAAATGAAGGCTGCCAGATTGAAGGATACAGAGAGACTGAAGAACCATTCAGCAGAAAAGGTGTGTTTCTCATGATTTCTATATACTGCAAGGGTGAACTGGGCATATTTTAGATAGAGATAGATTGGTGAAATACTTATTTAAAAAGTCAAACTCAGGTCAATGTAAGTAAAGGTAAATACCACATAGGAAAAAGCTAACAGTGACTCTTCTTAAGAACCTTTTAGAATGAAGGACAAGCAGATACAACCATCAGGTAAATATTGTTCAAGTTGTCTCAAGAGGTGAGTAGTTGGCATAAGGGACCCTCATTATAACTCTGAAGAACCTTGTTGAAAAGGTTAAAATAAAACTGTCTTCTAAAACATGCTTCTGGATCATAGAAATGATCCTCTTATCTGTTTTTTTATGTTTCATGAAAATAGCCTTTTTGAATCGAAACATTAGTCGATCTGTTTCCACTGCCTAATTTACATGTAAAATCACATAGTCACATGGATTTAATAATAACATAAAACTAAGAAACCAAAAGCTTCCCTCACTCTCTTATGTCAAACTGCAAAGATTTCTGTTTGAAAAAGAGTAAGTCCCAAATGCCAAGTTTGAGGGTATCATTGAGGGAAAACTTGCTGCTTTAAAGAAAAAAAAAAAAGGAATGTTACTCAAAACAGTCAACAGAATATTGAAGAAGAACAAAGCTGGAGGACTGACACAACTCTAACTCTACTTGACCTTTATGCTAAAAGAGACCCACCTGTTTGAACAGGACCTCATTAGATCCTGTGGCTGAAACCATGAATGTATTGGTGACTCCCAAATTTCTCTCTTTCCCCTAAGTGCCAGACTCATATTTCCAGCTGCTTACTCTGCATCTTAACTTGGCTATCACATGGACACCTCCAACTAAACCTGTCTAGATCAGAACTTTTAATTTCATTCCCACACCTGTACACTTCTCAGTCTTCCTCATCTCAGAAAATGGCATCACTAACTACCCTGGTACTCAGGCCTCATAGAAATCATCCTTGAATTATTTCTTTCATCTTCCATTTACCATCAGTAGCCTCTCACAAATGTATTACAAATTTATCCACTTTTTTCCATTTCTATGGCTACTACTCTGGTTGAAACTATTTTTATATAGTCTACTAGAAAAGTATCATAGTTGGTGTCCTGACTTCTCTTGCCTCAGAGCATCATTTTACAAGGTGATTTCTTTTGTATCAAGATTGTCAATATTTTTTGAACAATCTCAAAAATATAGAAAGTTGCAAGTGTAGTACAAAGAACTTTTTTTCTGAACCATTTCAGGGTAAGTTGCCAATATAATGTCTGTGGCCCTAAATACTTTAGTACATGTCTCCTGTAAACAAGGGAACTAGCTCATATAACCACAATACAACTTTCAAAACCAGGAAATTAACAATACTGCATTGCTACTATCTAATCTGCAGACTCTTTTCAAGTTTCACCATTTTTCTCAGTAAATCCTTTATAGCAAAAAGATCCAATCCTGAATCATGTATTGCATTTGTTATGTCCCTTTAGTTCTATCAATCTGTAATGGTTCCTCAAACTTTCTTTGATTTTCATAACCTTGACAGTTTTGAATATCATAGGCCAGTTTTGTTTGTTTGTTTAAAGAATATCACTTAATTTTTTTGTCTGATGTTTCCACATGATTAGATACAGGTTACACATTTTTGGTTGGACTATCACAGAAATACTTTTCATCACATTCCATCAAGTGCCATATACTTTGATTTCTCCTCATACTGCTGATGTTCACTTAGATCATTTGATGAAGGTGGTATCTGCCAGACTTTTCACCTCAAGATTATTCTCTTTTTTCTGTAATTCATAAGTATTTTGCTGGGAGGTATTATAAATCTATATAACTATTCTGTTTTAATCAAACTTTCAGTTTATACCTATTTATTCAATTGTTTATATTAGTTGGAACTCACAAATTTCTATTTTATTCAGTGAATTATAAGTTTTGTTATCATTACTTGTTCCGAATTGCTATCATAATTATTTAAGGGGCCTTAAAGTGGGTTTATTATTGGTCTCTCTCCTGGGAACAGACTCTACCCCCAAAAAGAAAATTTATGTCAATCTGTATCTTTCAGATATTTCTGCTTTTAGTCAGATAAAGGAAGCTCTAAGAAGGTTTCTTTTTGCATCTGTCGAATTCCAAATGTCTTCAGCTTCAAATAATCTTCATACCAACTCTGGACTTCCAAGGAAGTCCCCATACTGCCAAGCTGTTTTCCAAAGAGTAGTACTATTTTCACATTTTCACTGGCAGATGAGTTCTGGTTGCTCCACATCCTTGTCAACACTTGGTATGCTCAATCTTTTTAATTTTAGCCATTCTAGTGGCTAAATATGGAGTAGTAGCACATTGTGGTGTCAGTGCATTTCCATAACAAGTAATGATGTTGAGCATCTTTCCATGTGCTTATTAACCATCTATATGTTTTCATTGGTTAAGTGTTTATTCAAATATTTTCCCCATTTTTATTGAATCATCTAAAATTACTCAGTTGTAAGAGTTATTATATAGTCTAGACACAACTCTTCTGTCAGATATATGTTTTATAGATACTTTCTCCCAGTCTGTGCCTTGTGTTTTCGTTTTTAAAAGTTTCCTTTTGAGGAGTGAGTGTTTTTCATTTTAGCACTATAAATTTCCTTCTAAGCTATATTCCACAAATTTTGATATATCATGATGTCACTGAAATCACTTCAAAATATTTTCTAAACCCTAAGTATCCCATTTCTGGGTCCATTACTCACTAATTTTTTCAGTCTGCTATAAAGCTAGAGAAAGAGATAAAACAACTACCAACTTGGGTGATGGCAATTAGCAGTTTACAAAACATTTCTTCATTTCATTTAAATCTAATAGTTCTATTCTATATCACAGATGAAGAAACTATAATTTAATCAGATTAAAATAACTTGCCTGAGGTTAAAAAATTAGTAAAGACAGATTCAAGCCTTACTCAGGTCATCTGACTCCAATTCTCATTTTCTTTTCCGTGTACTTTGCCTAGATCTCTGACAGTCTAAGTTAAAACCTTTTTGCAAGTTAAATTTCTAAGATAGTTTTTATTTTAAAAGGAGAATTTCAGTGTATTTGAAGGAT
This sequence comes from Macroglossus sobrinus, assembly GCA_004027375.1. Taxonomy (NCBI): domain Eukaryota; kingdom Metazoa; phylum Chordata; class Mammalia; order Chiroptera; family Pteropodidae; genus Macroglossus; species Macroglossus sobrinus. Next base: position 37,455 of record PVKZ01003669.1, on the reverse strand, counting down.
TCTCCGATTACTACATGATGTGGTAATATCAGACACGACAGGCACAGAGAGCAGATAATATCTCTGCCCAGCCAGACCTCTCTGACCTCTGAAATCATCCTCTGATGGCTGACTTGGCTAATAAACCAGAGTTCACCCATTGCAATCCAGGAGGCTTGCATTTCATCTCTATGCAGCAATTTCAATGAACTAGAAAATGATTCTCACACTGGCACTTAGAAAACTTCCCTCGAGAGCTCCCAGGATTATGGACCAATCAAGTATCGGATGTAATGTAGGGATCTAAATTTTTTAACAAGCATCTTAAGGTAATTCTGGGTATCCTGAAACTGGTAGAGATTGGGTAGAAATCAGGTGAGAGAAGAGGAGGTGGCAGAGGATAGGTATAAAGTGCCCTGTAAATCCTTCATAAAGATTTACATTTTATCCTAAAGTACTGAGGAATAATTGAAATTTTTAACTAAGAGCATAACATTATAGATCTAGACTTAAGAAAGATCATGATGGTGTAGTATAGAGAATGAACTAGAACAGAGGCATGGGGAGCAGTTGGAGGCTGTTATAGTAATTCAGGCAGGAGAGGCTGGGAGTTTGGACTGCAATAGTGGTGGTAGACATGGGAAGACTTTAAGAAAAAAATTAACATACATGAAGAGGCAACACACAGTGAAAGGGTTCAATGAAATGTAAAAATATATAAAAGCAGAATATGAACTGCTAGTACGGAACCATACACAAAAAATCAGCATAACCCCAGACATAGTAATCTGGGCCCAGAGGAGAATTCCTCACCCAGAGGACTTCTTGTATTGTGAAGCTTCCTTGACTCTGTCCTTTCAGAACATTTACTGTTTGTATTAATAAAGGGAATTTACTGTTTCAGATCATAAAAGGCTGTTGCTCAGCCAGGAATCTAGGCAATGACCACACTAACATCAGACATATTTTTTAGCAGTAGCCTCTCGCAAGCAGTTTTATGATTCCTTCTCATGAAAGTCCTTCCTAAACAGCCCCATATCCCCCATGCTGCACCTTGTTTACAATCTCAGGTGCTCTGCCCTTTATTACAGCATCATCACTCAGTCTGCTATAATGTTTGGGAATTAACTTGGTCCTGAGTCCAACATGAAATGTATTCAGAGAAATTGTGTCATGGATGGTCACATTTTAGTTCCTGGATTCTGTGAACAGCTTTTCATGAGCAATGTAAATCTACATTTGTGGACATATATGTATGCACTATGTATTTATTCTGTCCAATAGTATTTCTAATCATGGCATATGCCATCTCTCTGAGGCTGCTACAAAAGGTTATAGGCTCATATCCCACTGAGGTGGCCTCTTGATTAAGTCAACTATATTTTTAACCCACATATGCTCATGTGACTTTATTATTTTTCTAAGCAGCATCAATTATGGTCCAATAAAGTGATAATAATTTACTTTGCATTCAGTTAAAGGAAGAAAATTACCAGGGAAAGAGATGGTACTTAACAGAAAAAAAAAAAGAAAAAGAAATCAATGAAATTGCCATTTAAGAGGAAAGAAGCCAGTTTTAATAGAGCAAGAAAACCCACTTAGACCAACGAACTCTTATCTCTGGAGTGAGGCAAAAGTATGATTTAAAACTCTACAAGTATTTATACTGTGCAGAGCGGGAAACCACTGCTTTAGGAAACATAAGAGGCCTGATGTGGGCTCTTCACCATCCAAAAACCCACATTTGAGATATTTGGGACAAGGATTAACCCAAGCTACCTGTGTCTACTTTCCCATACTAAAATGTCTGACTTCTCCCATAACTTAACTTTTAAGGAAAAAAAAAAAAATGACTGAAAGACCCTTTTATTTTTCATTTTGTGTTTCAAAAATGAATAGAACTTTATTTTTTAATAAATTTATTTATTTCAATTAGTTTCAAGTATACAGGACATTAGTTAGACATCTATAATCTTCATAAAACAATCCCCCCAATTGCTCCCTCCCTCCCCTCGCCCTCCACTTAGCCATCATATTAATGCTAACTGCATTTCCTCTGCCATGCTCCCTATAGAAGATGAGGAGAGCTTTGCTGCTTTTTATTCATCCTTTAAAAACATGAATCAGATCATGTCACTTCCCTGAAATCTCACTCTTTATGTGTGAAGAGACCTGGGCAAAGAGACCAATTGAAGCCACATGCTGTTCATTTAAATTTTTAATTGATAGATAAAGCCAGTAACCCATTAAAATATATTCCACCCTCCTACTTTGATAAATGTATATGTATAAAAACAAAAATTAAAAGATATGTGTACAGTTTTTACATGATTAAAAGTTGTCAAAATATCAAAGATGATTAAATTTAATTATTACAGACATCTGAGTGTTCTGGCTATGGGTCAGCAATGTTTGCATGACTAATAAAGATATACATAGCTCATTAATTATTATCCAGTTTATGAAACAAATTTTATTTTCTTGGCTTCATTTCAGTAAAATCAATAACTATATTGTTATAATCAAGATTTTCACATATTTGTGTTCTGTTAAGAGTAATATCAAATTAAGTGCCTTTCTTGGGTTAGTCTAGTTATTGGCTTTGTTCTAATTAATTTCAACTTGGGGAAACCTTCCCCTGCTGAAACAGTAACAACCAGAATTCTCAATAAAATTCATAAACCGACATTTAGATTCAAGAATAAACCTCATATTTTACATATCATGTATTTAATATTTTAATAGTCCTGCATATGATAGTTATTATTCTAGAAAGTATTACAAAACATGTTAATTTTATCATATAAATTATCATTTTATCACTACTTTTACCAAAAAGTAATAACTAGAACCTGAAGAACCTGTATCATGTGTGTGTATGTTTGTGTGGGTGTGCTTGTGTGTATGCGTACATGTGTGTGTGATGCATTTATGTGACACATATGGGGCCCTCTAAAGCATGGAGTTCAGTTCAGGGCCTCATTTTACTTGGTCTAAAGGCAGAACTGCTTTCCTTCATATAACCCTTCAGTGGCTTCCCTTAGAATTAAATCTAACTCCTCTCCAAGAACCATGAGGCCTTTCAAGTCTGGCTTCTGCGCAGCCCTGAGACCCGATCACTCTTCCTTCATGCCCTTATTCACTCTGCTCTAGCCACAGTGGTGTCCAGTCTGCTCCTGGGACACCCCAACCTCCTTCCTTCTCGAGAACATGCACTTGTTGTTCCCTCTGCCTAGCATAACTGTTTCCAACTCTTTGCATGGCTATCTTTTGTGGGTCCTTTGCTAAAAGTGGACAATATCTGTAAGTAATTAAAGGCACAGATTCTAAAGCTACACTCTCTGGATTCAAATTAGGCTCTAGCACTAAAAACATAGCATATATAAGACTCAGTACTATCCGTGGTTTCAGGCATCCACTGGGGGTTTAGGGATAAAGGGGGACTCCTGTACAGTGAAATGTATAAGGAATGACTCTAAAATTTTTCAAATGGTATTTTTGTTCCCTGATCAGGCTATCACAAAGGGCGCTATTAATGTACGTAAGCTGAATACTTCACAATATTCAAACACTAATATCCTGCAAATTAAAATAATGGAAGATTGCATTTCACTGCAGTCACTCACAACCGCATGAGCAGTTGTTTGGGTTTTTTATCTCTAGCACAAATTTCCAACAGAATCCTATCAATAAGTTCCCTTAGATTATATTCTTTTGCCTGATAGTTTATTGATAATAAAGAAATAAAATTAAATTAAAATACAGTAAATGTGCTTCATACTAGAGAAGTTATTATTCCAAGTCTTCAAAGGACAGAAGAGAAGAAACACCAGAAATATAGAGATGTGAATTCACTCATATAGTTACTGCATAGGAAATTTACAAATATATAAAAATATATTACCTGTGGTGGGAAGACAAAGAAGAATAACTTCAACTTATTTATAATCTGCTGGCACACCCATAAAACAGTAAGAATAACAATATGGCACTGGTCGGTACTACCTGGCTCCAAAATATTTTGATTCCTGGTTTTGGTTAAATTTTGTCTTCTAAAGCAAGGGAAGAAATTTATCTGATAACAATTAGACCATCCCCAAGCACCCACCTATCTCCCTCTCCGGGTGGGTCTTAGACTATGACAATAAAAGAGAAACTCTGACTCTGATATAGTAGCCTTTGGAAAATGACATCTGAGCGACAGGGCTGCCCTATAAGCCTAGGCAGTCTGAGTGATATATAAAGTATCCGAGCCAATGAGGTGAGATCTGGCCTAAGTTCCACTTACCAATTATGTGTCTTCCTCAAGACTATGTCAGCTGGAGGGGGCCGCTTTGTCTATTTTGTCTGCTCAAACAGAGTGCCTTTTTCTATTTCACATAAGAAGCTTTTACTCTAGTATGAGTCTAAGCTCCAGCATTACCTTTCCTATACTGTGAAGGTTTAAGCCTTCCTTTCTCTATGCTTTTTATATACATGTCTATAATTAGCACATCACATTGTATTAGTTTATTTGCATTTCTGTCTTCCTGTAAGGTTGAAAGATTCCTGAAAATATTCTCTTTATATTCAGTTATTATGTTTGTTTGAAAAACATATGCTTATCATATGGATGTTTGTAGAGATGGATGGCGGAAAAGACATATCATGAACATGAGAATGGGCTTGGAGTCAGGGCAGAGGATTCCTCTTCTTGCTCTTTCTCTATCATTTGACACTTTTGGTGAGAGAACAGAGAAAAAAAGTCAAAATTGTCAAGGAAAGGTTTTGTTAATGATAGCATTCCTCACTCTGCACAAGCCAACACAACTGTATGCAAAGATCACTGACCTGTTTTTTTAGAGGTTGTGCTGTGTATCTTCTATTTGCCCCTCCAAGTCAAACACACACCTCCCCACCTCTGCTCCACTTGGTGCCCCAGGAGGCTTACCTATATGGGCTCTGTCAGGGGACTTAAAGAATGCTGAGAGAGGCCACTCTCTGGAGCATCTTATTTTGGCTCTCCCTCTCCCTCAAAATATATTTTTGCTGTATGTTCCTGTAAGTGAGAGAATGTAAAAGTAAATATCACCTGTCCTAAAGTTCCCCTGTACATGTTGGAGGAGACTTCCATTCTTGGGAACTCTGAGATAAGCACTCGAACACCTCTGTGAAAAGCAGCTTTAATGGTTTCAGGTGTACAGTATAGTGGTGAAACATTTATATAACCTACAAAGTGATTCCCTCAAAAAGTCTACTACCCATCTGGCACCACACATGGTTACTATAATATTATTGACTGTATTTCCTATGCTGTACTTTTTTTTATTGGAGTGACATTGATTAATAAAATTATATAGGTTTCAAGTATACAATTCAACATTACATCATATGTATATTGCATTGTGTGTTCATCACCCAAAGTTAGATTTCCTTTTGTCACTTTACATTTGACCCCCTTTATCCTTATTTACTTCCCTTATCCCTCTTTCCCTCTGGTAACCACTAAACTTATCTTTGCAGCATTATTCACGATGTCCAAGACATGAAAACAACCGAAGTGTTTTTCAGTAGATGATTGAATAAAGAAGACGTGGTACATATATACAATGGAATATTACTCAGCCATAAGAAGCGATGAAATACTGCCATTTGCAACAACATGGATGGATCCTGAGATTATCTTGTTATGCAATATAAGTCAGACAGAAAAGTTGAGAACTATATTTCACGCATATGTGGGATATAAAACTGAAAGTAACAAACAAGACAAACAGAGACTCATGGACCCATGACTATTTTGTAACTACCAATTTGTACTTCTTAATCCCTTGACCTTTTTCATCCTTCCCCCAAAAATATAGACAGTAAGCTCTGACACTGCTCTTAGTAATATTTTTTTGGATATGTCTCCTCAGGCAAGGGAAACAAAAGAAAAAATAAACAAATGAGACTATATCACACTAAAAAGTATACAATGAGTAGTACACAGTAGGGAAAATGATTGAAATTGTTTGCTGCTATGGACAATCAGCTTGGGGGCTCCAGCCTGAGTATCATCTGCAGTACAAAACACTGAGGCAGTCAGTATCTTGGCACAATGACATCCATTCGTGTGACACAGTGAAGACACCAGTGTGGACATAGATACATGGCTTATACTACCCCTATCCCTGAGCCCTGAACACTGGACATGGGAGGCTGCCACTAGAACCATACCTCCATGCCTCTAGAAACTGGATGTCATTGTGGCCACCACTGCTGCCATATCAGAATGTACTGTGCGTGGCTTATTTCACAGAGTTAGTGAAGTGATTTGCTCTGTTGCTTCCAGTGAGAAGCTCCCGGGCCTGGTTATCTAAGCCCTCTGAAAAAAATTATAGAATCTTTTTATTTAATGTTCTAAATTTATTCTCATTGTTCTAAATTCAAGGCATTACAACAAGGCATGCAAGAAGTTCTACTTCCTTACTTGATGCACCCCATTGACACAACTTTCAGGTAACCACTCCTAAAGTTTATGTATTTTCCAGTATTTCTTTTTGCAGACATAACTAATACAAATAAATACTTTTACCACTTCTTTTTCTTACACAAACAGCAGCATGCTATATACATACTATGTGTGTATATCTGCATTCTTTTGCACTTTTTTTTTCACTTAATGAAATATCCACAGGAGTACAGAGAGACCTTTCTCATTCTTTTTTAAAGTGGCAGAGATTTCCATTGTGTGGATGTACTATCATTTATTTTAAACAGTATCTATTGATGTTTATTTGGCTCGTTTTTAAGTTTTGCTATTGTAAACAGACCTGCATTTGTCATTTCTTATGTATGTACATATGTCTTTAGAAGAAACTCTCAGAAACAGGATTGCTGGGTCAAAGAATAACTGCATTTGTAATTTTAATAAATATCGCCAAATTGCCCTTCATAGAGGTTTATCATTTTGCACCCGTACCAGCAATGTCTGAGAGTGACTATTTCTCCTTGCCAAAAAAAGTATATTGTTCAACTTTTGGATTTTTGCCAATGTGATGGGTGAAAAATTATATCTTACCGCAGTATTAAATTTCATTTATCTTATAATAAGGGAGGTTTATCATCTTTTCATTTGTTTAAGACTATCTGTATTTCCTAATAAATCCTCTTTCTGCTAGAATAAACTAAAATTGGTTTCTGTGGTTGTATACTGTTACATTATTTTAAACCTCTCTCTCCTGGAAGCCAGAGTGTCTCCCCATGTACTTATTTTGACATTGGTGCTTGAAGTACCAAAGTGAAAGTTTTGACTTTTACCCCAAGTATCCATCCTTCTAGAGGTAAAGGAAAAGGAGTCAAATGTGATAATAGGTGATCTCTCCCTTAGGCATTGGCTCAAGCTCCCTGACTTTATCCAATTTTGATGTTAAATGCTTGAGCTGGGAATAAGCAATATGGTGGTCTTTGATCATGGATCAATAACTTCAAAATATCCACAGATGTTATGTTCTCATATCTTCATCTTTTTTTCTTTATTTCCTTCCTGTCTTCCTTTTATTCTCTCTTCCTTCTTCTGTTATTTCTAAGGAAATCAATCACTAAAGTTGAGGGGGTGAGTGGAACTGATCAAAACATCACAATTTTTCTCAGTTCTCCTCTAGCATACATTGTTTTCCCAATCAATTTTATTAACTTCAACAAGTCTTGATATTTAACCTCACACCAGCATGTGAATGCCTTCAAATGATATGCTTTAATTATATGCAATTTATTGTATGTCAGTTATACCTCAATAAAGCTGTTAATCCAAAAAAATTAAAAATTAAAGGTAGAATTGCTTCACAGTCTTGTCATTTTTTCTGTAAAGCACATATACCTTTATCACTCATTCTAAATTAAGTATATTCCATAATACAAATTTCTTTTTCAGTCCTTAAAATACAATGGCATAGAAATTTGCGTAATATATATCCTCATTTTATTACAAAGTCTGAAGTGAATGAGGCTCAAGACCAGGGTGTAGGTAAAGAGTAGTGTGAAATGGGAATCAGGAATGCCATGGCAGACATTATTTAGCAATTAAAAAAAAATTAAAAACAGTACAAATTTTTCATTTAATAAACCACTCTGAAGAAAGCTATGTCAAAATATTTTGCTTCACCAGGACTCTCTCCCAGTACACTAGAACCCAAGATTAAGGCCTAAAAGGCCTCCCATGATGGGTGCGACACTCAGGAGACCAAGAGTTGGCCAAATCTCCAAATTATAACTTGGCTGAGCAGGGTTATGTCAAGCCCCACCAAACACATTGTAGCATCAGGATCCCCTGAGAACAAGCATAGCCCTGGACATATTGAGATAAATCTATGAGATGGTTTAGGCCCATGAATTTGGTAAGGACAAATGGGAGAGACCAGAAGGAGAAGCACATGGACCATCTCTTTTCCAAAGCCTGTATCTGGCTGTCATGTGCTGCTGCTCTTGCTCAGGCCCAGCCAGATTTCCCACAGTGACTCATAGAGAACAGTAAGAGATCTCTGAATTACATCAGAGTGCATGGAACTTCTGTATAGGATGTTTGATTACATAAGATTATAACAGTCCACATGAAAAGCACTCACTTATTTTATACTTCTTTATTATTTTCTTAACTAGTTTTCAGGGTATATGAAAAATTGAGGTTCAAAATAAAGTTTTTCTCAATGCAGTGGCAAAAACAACCTAACTCTTTAAAATTCCTTATTCAGAACCTATGTCACAGAAAGAGTACAAATCTTGGCTAAGTATAAATGTAATAATTTATCTATTATAAGTGAGATTACTTAATTTCATTAATGTTCTATTTATTTCTCTCTTGCTACTTTTCTTTCATAAATATGTTTCATGAAACCTATCCTTCTGACACAATTAGGATCTTGTGCACTAGCTACCATTGCCAGTATAGTTTCCTAAACGTCCCATTAGGGTTAGGCCTTCAGCAGCTGGGGCTATCAATAAAATTACCAGATTAAACTCATGAAGTTACATTTATTTATTTATTTTCTGTCTAAACCCTCTAATCCAGGCATTTGCAAACCAGCCATAACAGAAGTGTCTGCTGAGCATTCGGCAGACATTAACTAATTCATTTGCTACACTTTCCCCTTTAGGGGTACTAGCATGTAACAGAATACCTGTCAGGACACTAGAAGAACTACCAGACATTTTTTAATAGGATACTAGTATTGTGTCTTGATAATTTATTGAAACCATCTGGTTTCACATATCCTACTCTGGATAATACTTGAATGTGTCATTCTGTAAATTTTCAAATCTTCAGAGAAATTGAAGGACTAGTATAATGATCATCCATATACCTTCCTTCTAGATCACCAGTTTTAAGCATTTTGTCTGATTTGCTTTTTCTCACTCTCTCTGGGTACGTGTGTAAATTGAAGTAAATTAAAGACATCACAATTCTTTAATCATAAATATTTTAGCACTTATCTTTCATTAATAGTAACCTTCTCCTACATAAGAAATGCCATTATAGCATTCAGTCAATGGTCAAACTTTTTAGATTGACCCAATAAAATCTTTGAAGCTTTTTTTTTCTTTTTTAAAAGCCAAGATCAAATCAAGGATGCTACACTGCATTTCTTTTACCACGTTTTTTCTAATTTCCTTTCATCTGCAACAGTTTTCCCTATTAACTCCCTCCCTGTCTGTACCTCCTGCCACAAACACTTTTTGGTCTTTTATCACATTGGCATTTTTGAAGAGTCCAGGTCATTTGTTTTATAAAATGTTTCACAACCTGGATTTTTCTGATCATTTCCCTATTCAATTCAGGTTAAACATTTTGGAAAGATTTTGGCAATACCATGCAAGTGATGCTGGATCATCCCCATTACATCACATTAGAAAATATATAATGTCTCATTATTAATGATGCCAAGTCTGATTGCTGCATTAAAAAGTCTACTGTATTTCTTCATTATAAAGACATTTTTGTCCTTTGTAATAAATAAAGTAAATAGATGACACTTTGAGATGATTTCAATACTATATATATACATATATATACTATATATACATATATATACATATACATATATACATATATACACACATATATATGTATATATAGATATATATATGAGAGAGAGAGAGAGAGAGAGACTATTTTTAAGAGCAGTTTCAGGTTCACAGCAAAACTGAGGGGAAGGTACAGAGATTTCTCATACATCCCCTGCCCCCACACATGCATAACCTCCCTAATTTCAACATCCTCCCAGTGGAGTGGTACATTTGCTACAACTGACAAAACTACATCAACATATAATAACCACACAAAGTCCATAGTTCACATGGACTTTGTACATTCCATGAATTTGGACAAATTTATAATGACATTATAATGTTATACAGAGTATTTTTCACTGCCATATAAATCTCTATGCTTTGCCTATTTACCCCTTCCTCCCCCCACCTCAATCCTGGCAAGCACTAATCTTTTTATTGACTTCATAGTTTTGCCTTTTCCAGAATGTTATATAGTTGGATACATAACAGTATGTAGCCTTTTCACTTTGGTTTATTTTACTTAGTAATGTGCATTTAAGATTCCTCCATGTCTTTTCATGGCTTAATAGCTCATTTCCTTTTAGCACTGAATAATGCTCCATTGTCTGTATGTACCAGTTGGAACTTAATGATTTCTTTAAAATTCAATGTTATAATCCATTATTTCTTTTTGATGCTCATATTTTTACAGTGTGGTCAGAAGGATCCCCTTAAAGCTAGTAAAATTTATAATTTTACTACATTATTGTATATTGTAATTCATTACAAGCAAGCAGTTACGCTGTATTAAAATAATGGTTTAAACTCTGGTCCTTCATCATTGCAAACTTAGTAATTGTAACCCAAATGCTCCCAACCACTCATCTTCTGGAATCATCCTTCTTATTATTCAAACAAAATAACTTGTGCTCCCACCCCACAAAATTGTAAGAAACCTCCAGTATTTTCAAAGGTTTGGGGCACTAAGAGAGAGACACAGTGTCCTCTGATTCCCAGTCTCCTCTCATGGCCAACCCAATTCTCCATTACCTCAGGCCAATCCAATGCCACTTGTGCATGTTGTCAATCCCTGTCATGTTTTTTCTAACCATGATTTCAGCACCTCCTTCACCTCTCAAAGCTTTTTGAAAATATAAAGCTGTAACAAAAACAACATCAAATAGGAAGTTACAATATTTCACATCAGATATTGGTACTGTAGGACTCTCCTCTGAGCTCTCTTCCTAGGCTGTCCATTGCTTTCATTCTTCCTAGTCTACTAAGGCTCCTTTCTACATCAAATTCACCTCTAAGACAGCACCACGCACCATGCAAGTGGAGTGACCACAGCAAACACTTCGTTTGTGGTCTAAGTCTAGAGTCACCCAACAATAGTTTTTAAGCGCCCCAGTCAATAACATATTTTCCTCTTTGCCTCAATCATCCTACCATGTGTACCCTTTCAGACAACCTTTTTATCTCCTCACCTTGGAAAACCATCCTTGCATAATTTTCAGTAGTGGCCCTCTTGTCATTCTGCTCTGGCTAATCTCAGGTGGCCACTCCTCCTGGCTCTCCCTAACCTCAGGTTAAGAAATTTAGCAGCACTCCTTGTGGCCATTTGCTCCTTATGGCCACCTCACCTAAACTCCTATCACTGTCTATCTCTCTCTCTCTAGAGAAAAGCTATCAATCTGCTGCACTAGACCCACTGCTTACATACTGACTTTTGAAGTTTCTGTTGTGACTTACCTAACTCATCTGAGTCTTTGCAGAATAGAAGGGGTTCTAGAGCCACAACTGCAATTATATGTCAGAACATTCCAGATTTCAGGAGAAAGCACATGGGGAATATTATTCCTCCAAAAAAAAAAAAAACGCATGATGAATATGAGCTCAACTCCTTACTTCACAAATCTTACACAAATGCATGCACAAGTGCACACACATGCACTCACGTGCACGCATGCACACACACGCACACACACATGCATGTACACACTTTCTATGTATATTACTCCTGCACATAGCATCAGAGGAGGGAAGTGAGAAGAAGTTGCCATTAAAGAGATAAGGTAGTCAGTGATCTAACTTGCAGTACACACAAGTAGCACCTCTATTAAGTACCTGTGACTTTCTCAAGTCATTGTGAATTTTATACCTCATTTAGTGCATATAACCTGAACTGATGCGATAGCAGTGAGAACCTTTAGTCAAACAACTACAAGAAGACTAATGGCCAGAAAACAGAGTTTAGGCCTCAGCTTTGGGCCTACGTTACACTGGGCTGCAGTGATTAACTAATTGAGTACATTTATTATTAGTAGACTTTTAATAAGTAAATATAATCGGGGAGTTGAGGAGGGGTTAACCAATAATACCCTTTGTAGTAAGTAGAATAATGGCTCCTTAAAGACATCTCCTTCCTAATTCCCAGCACCTGTGAATATGTTGCCTTACATGACAAAAGGAACTATGTTAACTTTCTTGGGTAGATCATCCTAGAGTATCCAGGTGAGTCCAATGTAATCACAAGAGTCTTTAAAAATGAAAGGGGAGGCAAAAGGTCAGAGTCACAGATTTGAAGATGTTAAGCTGCTGGATTTGAAAATGGAGGAAGGGGTCAAGAGCCAAGGAATGTGAGTAGCCTCTAGAAGTTGAAAAAAGCAAGGAAAATGATTCTCAACTCCTTTGGAACCTCCAGAAGGAATGCTTGATTTTAGCAACTCCTTGATTTTAGCCCAGTGCGACCCATTTAAGCATCTGGTCTCTAGAATTTAAGATAATAAATTTATCTCAAGCCACCAAATTTGTGGTAATTTGTTAGGGCAGCAAAAGGAAACTAATACACCCTTCTTCCCTAACTGAATCCTCAACGAATTAGATGAAAAGCAAGGAATAAGATACAGAGCAAGACCTCACCTTCTTTCCTGATAAAGCTAAAGGTAGAAAATGTGATTCCAGTGTATAAAGGTAAGAGGACCCCAACCCAATTCCACATTAGACAGACTTCACCACCAGCCAAGCGCCACCTGGGGTTAGGTCCTGTAAAATTCATAGCAGGAGGTGCAAAAAAGAGACCACATACATTGGATTGGCAACTAGACTTCTAAGAGAAAAAGAAAAAGGACAGAGCTGGGCATCACTAGATTCTCATCCCAAATGTCTCAGGCAGCTAATTCACTCTTTTCTCCAGAGAGAAAGTAAGTGAAGAGGAAAGCTATAGCTACTGGATCTTCTTCTATGTGGAAATAAGAGGGAAAGGAAATAAAGTTTTAGTTTACTACACATCCCAGACACTGTTCACGACCTTATTCCATGCATCATACATTATTCAAGGAAGCATTATTTATAGGTGTTAAGAGCATTGCTCTGCAGTCCATTGCCTGAATTCACATTCTTGCTTCATCACATTCTAGCAAGTGGCTTACCCTCTCTGTGCCTCAGTTTCCTCGTGGTTAAAAAGGTAAAGTAAACAAGAGAATTATGATACATTAATAACTTTTTTCACAGTTTTGATTTGAGAATTAGACAAAATAATGAATATAAAGTACTTAGCACAGTGTCTGGCATATAGTATGCATTCAACAAATGTTGACAATTATTTTTTCTAAGTACCATTTCTACATATTTCTGTGTTTTACAAATATGTTATTTAAGAAACTAAAGAAATATTACAGAGAATTCAGTAGCTTATATCAGTTGTTCTCAACCCTGGGGACATTTGGTAGTGTCTAGAGGTATTTTTGGTTGTCACAACTAGGAGTGCTACCAGAATCTAGTGGGTAGGGGCCAGTGATGCTGCTAAACATTTTACAATGCATAAGGCAGACCCCACAACAAAGAATTATCTAATCCAAAATATTAGTAGTACCAAGGATAAGAAACTATATTAGAAATCATTGAGATTGAGTTGCATGAGGAAAAGAACTTTTTTAATTTATATGTATTAGGCAGCTATATATAATACATAAATCAAATACTGGAACACAGTTATGTAGCCCTGTGATACAGCTGAGAGAAGGATGGAACAGGCATGTAAAAGATAGAAACTTCTTGACTTTTCCTTTCTTTCCTTTGTACCTTTATTTCTTTCCTTTGTACCTTAAAGAATATTAAAGAATAAGGAGGTTCTTTTGAATATGTTTCTTAAGGAGCCAGAATTCAGCCCATTGTCCTACTCTCACACCTAATAATGAGAGTTTTTAAAGTGTCCTCATTATAATGTTATGTTCTCATCCCCTGCGGGCTATGAAAATGCCTGTAGGATGGAGAGTTCCAGCCTGTGGTCTATGGAGAGCTTCAGATGAATATGCCTTGTCCAAAAACTGGAGACACAATTTATCTCTTACTTTTTTGAACTATTTTCTTGTGGATATAAATGCTGTTGTGCTAGCTAATATAAAAATTAGGATAAAAACATTACCACATTAATAGTAACTTTTTTCATCATGTATTTTCTAAATCATTAGAAATATAAATATAATTTGTGGTATGGGTGTATCCTTGAAATTTTCTGATGTAATGCTAGATGGAGAAGCTTCAGAATCTTTCTCAATCTGTTATATGTAATTAAATTATGATCTTTCTTAGACTCCATTATGGCCTCCCACCGTGTCCAATCTCCAAAATGCCAAATAATCGAATGTTTGCGATGGGGAAAATCTTTGGGTAACTTGCTTTCAGTGTGCCTCATTGAGCATAGTTAAGAGACAATCTTCACTCCCCCTCTGCCTTTTTCTAAAACTTTCCTTCACCCCAGCTCCAAATGACTCATCTATATATCTTAGCACAGTGTCCTACCTGGGGACAATTCATGGTCATGAAACCTTTGGCCCAACAATTACAAGCAAGACTAATGACTAGAAATCTTGTAATGAAAAGCTAGCCACACTCTACTTCCTGAACACAAAATTGTATGAACTGATATGCAAGGAGACTTTCGTTTTATTACCTGAAGAAGAAGGAGAAAATGGATATATGAGAGTACACAATTAAAAGTGACTTAAATAATAGGGCTTATTAACTCAACCAACAAGAAGTTTAGAGGCAGAACAATTCAAGTATAGGTGCAGTAGCTCAATGACATTATTAAGGACACATGGTTTTTCCTATCTTTTCTATCAATCTTAGCTGGTTGACTCCATGTCAAGCATTTTCCTTCATGGTTCAAGACCATACCATCAAAGTCACATTCAAAGGCAAAAGAAGAGGGCAGTTTCTTCTCTCCCATCTCTTTTTACCAGGAGGATAATCTTTCCCAGAAGTGTCCTCTTGGCCTGGGAACTTTCCCAGAAGTTTTTCTCAGGGAACACTGACAAGGAGAGGTCACACGGCCATGCTCAAGCTGCAGGGAGGCAGGGACAACGAGCACTGGAATTTTCAATCTCTGTAGTGAGAAAGAGGCACTTTCAGCAAAAAGTTAAGTACTTGCCCCAGTGAGAGATGAGGAATCAAAAAAATGGTGGTGAGTGCTTTCCGCTCAGACCCAGGAACCAGTCTGGCCCTTTAGATAAGGCTGTGAGTCCAAAATGAAAGGGCACATAGTGAGGCTTTGAGGCTACATCACTCTGCTCTATCACTTACATTATTGCCAATCTCTCTCCAAAATCCATTATTTCCTTTTTATTCAACGATTCCTAAAAATCTTTATGGAGTGAGTTCTCTTTATTTTCAAGGTAATTTAAATTCAGTGTAGAAAAGTAGATATACTAATAAGCAAATACTGAAAAACGTAAGTAATACCACTCTGAGATAATTGCTATTAATGCTAACAGTTTGATGTGTACATCTTTAAATATTCTTATATTAACATACACACACACACACACACACACACACACACACACACACACACACACACATTTTAGAAGGTATTTTTCTTATAGTATTTTCTTTCCTTGTAACATATATAAGAACACAAAACAAATTACTGCGCTTAACTTTAAAAGCTAAACTTCTAAAGCAAATGAAACTATTTAGAAAGTAGCCAATGCCAACTGATAAACAAAAATAACAGGAAAAAGAAATAGTTTGGAATAGTACCAATTTAAAGTTAATTCATCAAGTAAATGTGAAGCTACATAGTATTTGGCTGAAGTGTAATGTTTGATGAAATTAATTTCTAGCCCAGCATTTGAAACAAGAACACCATTAGCTTTCCATGCATATCCAGGTTTGCTTTGACTATTACAGGCATAAATCATTCCTTCTATACTCTCTTGTCAATAATGCCATTGCACTGAAAGGATTTAGTGTATAAAATGTTGCAGTTTACAAAAATATTCACATCAATAGCTCTTAATATTTCAGAGCTTTCTTTGAGCTTGTATCTCAAGTAATAGATTCAAACTCTTTCTAAAAAAGTCATTTCTTGAGTAGCATATATAATAATTTTAAATTAATTAGCATCACAGAAACATTTTCTTTGCATTTGTAGGAAATACCTGCCCATATCTCACACATCATAGCTATCCTGACAGCTTAATAGAGTAATTTCAACCAGCCTTCATGACTTTGCCCTGTTGATGCAGCTGTTTGGCCATGAAGATGTTTTGATGTTGTTCAAATTCCAGCTCTGCCATTTTTATATGTTTTCTTTTGACATACAGCTTAACCTTTGAAAAGCCTATACTTTCTCACTTCTAGAATGCAAATAATAAAATATCTAACTCACAGGTTTGTGGTGAGGGTTAAATGAAATATTATTAAGTGCTTGTGTAATGCCTGGGATACAGTTCTGAATAAATAGTAGCAATGATGAAATTAGCAATGGTGGTATTGCTAATAGTGATGATAAAGATGCATCAAGAGCATGTGCAAAGTAGTACTATGATGATACTCTCGCTTTATCCAACAGTCTGCTACAGGGATTCCTAGATATAAGTATGTTCAATAACCTTAATTATGAACTTCCAAAATTAGGTTGAGAAAGTTAAATTTACATAAATTGCAGCATCAAAAGCACTTAGAGATAAGAGTACAATCAAAACTCAGTAGTGGCACTTACTGAGCAAATATAATGTCACAGACCAGATGTACTTTTCAAATCTCTTTTCTCAACTTACTGAATGAATTGACTGATTTTTAATGTATTGGTGATTCACTTTTTGCCAGGTATTTTGCTAGGTAGTCCCATTTTTGCCCTGGCATGCCAAAAATTGTAGAAACTATTGGTAAAGAGTCAGTGTGTCCATCTATACAAGAAAGTTTATGGCACAGAGGTGGGCATATAGAAAAGAAAAAAAATTGATGAGGGAGAAACTGTAATTTGGTAAAAGCTACACACTGATGTACGAGTACAAAGATTAAAGAAAGAACAACTGTTCCCAGAGAACCCTTGTTAAAACTTTGACCACCAGTATACATTTAGTGTCAGGAACATATGTGGCTGCTTATAAAGATTCTTCAGAAGCATATGGCAACTTCTACCTGTCCAAGATAAAATTTGATGTTATAGAAAGAAGACATTGGAGTAGAAATCTTTTTAAACTGACTTCCACTGGGCTCCCTTTCCTCACTGTTCCTCCCAATTGCCATCCCATACTACCACCACTAAAAAGAGCAGAGAAAAAAAAACAGCCATGTTTTTCTTAAGTTAAACATAAGAAAAAATAAGTAAAGTTTGTGCTGACTGGGTAAAAGAAAAATGATTCTCTTAAGAGGCAGAAATTTGTTAGTCTCACATGAAATGGTATAGCTTAAGAAGGAAGGTGCAACTACAAATTATCCACTACTCCACGAAAGAGAACATAAAGGCAACTGACAATTCAGATCTATTGATTGAATCTAAAGTTGCTTTTCTATAAAATCTCTTTCTAAGATCACTACAATGTGGTTTATCTAGCATGTGAATCCTGGTGCGCCCATGATCATGCCTATGCATGTGGGTACAAAATTATTAACCAGCAGCTGATGGAAGAATATTGTTGACAGTGTTTTGATATACACAGTTCTATCTTAGATGAAAAGTTTAATATGTATTGGACATTCTTATCTAAAACGTAGACGGGATAGACTTAGTGACAAGAGTATGGGTGAAAATTTGATTTTGGCTCATTGTAACCATTTAAGCATATGTCCATTTCTCTCCTGTACTTAGTAACATATCCTCTGCAACATATGAGACAGAGTGTAAGGTTGAAAATCAAAGAATGATCATGGCTCACATCATCTGTTCCACAAAAATTTATTTGAAAAAGTGTTAACACTAAGGTTTCAGAGCAATTTAATGTTTTGCATTTTGTTTAAGGCAACTTTGTATTTGAAATAGGCTGTAAATTCTCAATTCCTTGAACACAAGAGAATATAAGGAAAGGAATTTTGACCCTTGGTGTACTTGCCTGATATCATCAGGTTAGGGAATGTTAAATTTGAGTTAGTACATTTACAAATTCCAGCTTGATAAGTTATATGGCTACTTAAGTACTTATTTTTCAAATCAAGGTTGAGTGGGGAAGCTTTTCAATGACTAAGTCTGAAATGTGAGTGAACACACTCTCATTCACACACAGATGCTCATGCACACACACACATATACTCAGGTCAGCATCAAACATAGACTGGTCAGTTCTCTCTAGTACAGGAATTCTCTCTGTCAGAAAGAAATGGAGGTAGCATGAGGAGCAAGAGAGGAAGGAAAGGAAAAAGTAAGGAAGGGAATATAGGCAGAAGAGATTTGCACATGCAAATGTAAACTTTCAAAGTAAATAAAAATCCTGAAGAATTAAGTACAAATCAAATTTTAGGAAATCACTTTATATTTCTTCATAGATATATAGCATTATTTCAGAAATACTTTACCTGATTTATGATTAAATTTCAAAGCTCTTATTGCATTAACTTTTACTTTAATTTTTTATATATGCTCCACATAAACTATATTCAAAAATGGTTCAGCATAGTGGTTAAGACAGATGTGTGCTAAAACCCTGGCTCTGTCACATACTCTGGGTTTTTTACTGAAGTTATCGATAATAAAGCCACTTGATAGTAAAGCAGGCATTGTAATATCCACCTCTCCTGGACTCAAGTGTGGAGAAAGTAAGCTCCTGCACATAAAGTGCTTTGCCTGGCCTAACAGTCAAAAAATGCTAACTTCCCACTAAACCCCAGAGATATATTAGAACCTGGGTAGCTTTTTAAAATACTCATACCCATGACCCTTCACATTCTGATGGAATCAGAATCTTGGGGTGGAGCCTAGGCACCTGCATTTTTTAATGCTTTCCTGGTTACTTTAATATGCTATCAGAGTTAAAAGCCACTTAAGGCATTTTGTGGGTAATAACTGTGCCTTTTTGTTCACCACTGCATACCTAGGACCTAGCCCAGCACTCAGTATAGGGAAGGCACTCAACATGTGTATTGAATGAATGAATAAAAAAAGGTCTATCAGTTCAATATATTCCAAGGTAAATTAACAACAAATATTAATACTTTGGTGTTTATAAGCCACGGAAAATTTAGTGTCTGAATAGAAAGTTGAGTATCCTAAATCTTTCTTATTTAACATCTAAGCAATAGGAGCATGTGCCTTTACAGTCATCATTGTGCTAGTCTGGTTAAAATAAGACCTAGATCATTCTCTTTAAAGCAACAAAGAACAGCTTTTGCAACAATTTCTAAAAACCTCACACTACAGGAGTAGTGCTCAACCTTTTTGTCTTCACAGCATACTTATGAATATGATATTTGCCCATATACAAGAAGGAAGTAAAAGCCTTAAAGCAACACCAAATGAGTCAGAAACAATTACAATATAATCATTATCATGACTGAAAAATACCTCACAAGATTTATAAACACTCACTCATTTAGCCAATTATTTACTCAATCTTGTAGCAGAATATCACTGTTATAGAAGAATTCTCTATCGCCTTTAATTTGCTCCCTTAGAGCCTATGAGACAATGATCTCAGACATTCCACTAAGCATGTAATGTCTTTTCAGTGACATTTTATCTCTTACTAAAAGAAAATTGTACTCTCCTCCCTATGCACCCACTACCCTCTCAGTTCAAATTTATATCTGATGGATATCTTCAAAACAGTCAGTAAACTCAGTTATAGCAAACAGAAACATTATTCACTGGTCGCACTAGTCAGCTGTTTCTATAATAACGTTATGTAACAATTTACCCCAAAACTCAGCCATTGACAAAAAAAAAGCATTTATTTCCTTGGTCGTGAGATGGCAGGGTAGCTACAGTTTGGCTAATCTAGGCTGGGTTCTGCTGAGCACCTCTGCTTCATGTTTTAGGTCAGCTTGGGCATGGCTCCAGACTGGGAGTTGCAGATCTGTCCTACACATCCTATTTTAGAGCCCAGGCAAAGAGCATGTTCTTCTTGTGGGGTAATCACCAGCATACAGAGGAGGAAGTCCAACCATGCAAGCACATTTCAAGCATTTACTCGTGTCACATCTGACTACATCTCAGTGGTCAAAACAAGGCGTATGGTCAATTCCAAAAATCAAGGTGAGGTAGAAAGAGAAAGTAGACTTTACCCATTATGAAGCCATGGCAAGTATATGGATGTATAATTCTGTTCATAAAGAAATCAGTCTTCCACACTGAGCTAAGTTTAATAATGCACAGTTGACAGTCCCTGCCCTAGGATGCCAGAGAGTGCAACAGCTACATTATTCATCACACGTAGACCAGGTAGGTGGATACCTTTCCTAATGGTTTCCTAAAACATCAAAATGACTCTCTCCCTGATGGCATTTTTATTATTAGAATATCCTGTTAGTTAAACTAGGATCAGAGAATCAGTTCTGGAAGACTCCAGTAAAACTTAGAGTATTCTCTGGGAGGCAGAATAATGGAATGAGTATCCAAAACCAGGCACATCTAGGTTGTAATCCTGCATGTATAACTTCACTTAATAGCTATGTGACTTTAAATAAATAGCTTAAATCTCTGAATCCTTGCTGTTTTTGGTTTGCTAGATTATTTTTGGTTATTGTCATTTAGTTTCACTTATGTCTATAAATTGGGAATAGTACTGATCTCAAGGAATGGTAGTGAGCAAATGTCAGAAAAATATCTGACACAGGATTGATGCTCAATTTATGTTAGTTCCCTTTCACCGCCAGCAATAGTGCCCATTCATGAGATTGGCTTTTTATTTTCTTAAAAGCAAAGGAGAGGGACAAGAAATGGTGACTATACATCCTGAATTTCCTGGCATAGTTTTTATTTCTCTAAGTATACTTACATCTATCACACAATGTGTCCTTATTTCTTATTTAGAAAACACCAAACACATCATTCTTAGATGAATGATCTGGCAGTTTTATATGAGAAAGAAGATATTCATCACTCTCTCCCTTCAACCTCTTTCGTTAACCCCCTCTCATCTAACTCTGACACACACTTTATTTAAATATCCTTTATTTTATAAAGATTTCCCTGACCCTATTCTGTTCTCAAATTGGCTGGGTGCCCCTCACTTGCGTTCATAAGATGCTGTAATTCTCCATCTTAACATTTATCAAGCTATATTGCAATGACACATTTATGTAGATCCCACTACTCTCTAAGCTCCTGTCTGTCTTGTTCATTGTGTTTGGTAGCACACAGGTACAAATCATCAGCCTACCATCAGGAAGATACTGATGAGCATCTATTATTTTTGCCTAGCCAGTATCCAATCTTTCTCCTTGTGATATCTCCTTAGTGACATTATTTTTAGCCTTGGATTTAGCCTTAACTGAAAATCTAACCATGGTCTTTTTACTAAAATAAAAACAACATATTCCCTTTTTTGCTTACAACAGATTGAGTTGGGTTTAGAACTTCTAACTGAAACAATTCTAATGTATAAAGATACTAGTTCCTGGCAATGACATATTGCTAGTTATGGACCTAAAATATGAATTGGTGAGTTAATGCAGAATAGACTTTTTCTTTTGCCCCCAAAAGGGAGCCAAGATTGAGCCTATTAATCTGAGGGCTAGGGACAGAGACAGGGAACTGGCCCTGTTGCAATGAGAAGCCTGACAACAGACCCCAGAGTATAGGGGCTGGAAGGGCATGGAAAATATAGGAAGTGGGAAATACAAAACCACTGAAAACAAACTTCCCCAGCCTCATCACATGGTGTGGGAATCTCTACACCCTTCTCATAAAACAGTCCTCTGATGATGATGGGAGAAGATCAAATAGTTCAGCTTCAGGGAGAGGCTGATGTGTATTTTTAGGAGTGAATGGACATCATTAGTACCATGACATTCCTGGTCCAGGCCTGGACACAGATCTGTCTGTGTGCCTTTGATGCCAGCATGGTACAGCTGCTCCTACATGTTTGCTCTGAAAGTAAGATCAGACACCTAATCCTCTCACACAAGGCATTACATGTTACAAATGTCTAATTCTCCTCAGGCTGCCTAGAACCTTCAGACCTGTCATTTTTTCCCACTCATGTCAGTGGGGATTTTTTTTCTTTCTCTTATATGTCCATAGTGTCATAAAACTCTACAAGATTAAGGGATATCCAATAGTGGTGATGTAGTCCATGAATTATTAAGTAATTTGATAGTCTAAACCTTATTTTACATTCAAAGAAATGGGGTAAGCACAAAGAAAGTGGACCTTTCTGGATCCCTTCAGGGCTATGGTTGCTGATGACTTTCCAGGAGAACGTAAGTGGCTGACACACAATTGAGTACAGCCAGAATTTGTGAGAGAAACAAGTATCTGAGCACTTGGACTTTGCACATATAAAACACAGTTTTGCTTAATATAATAGTACATTCCTTTCCAATTGCTTTTTGCATATAGACAGGGGGGTGAACAAAGAACAGGTAAACATAAGTCCCTGAAATCAAAAGCCCCTGATTTCTGATCAGGACCAAATCCAGGAGTGCTACAGTTTCAAACTACATTCTTCAGCCTCTCTTCCTTCAAGAATAGGTCTGGCAGAGTCTGCTGAGGGCTCTGTAATGGTTAACTGATTATTTCTCACCATCAGCAATATTTTGCTTGAGAGTAATAACAATTCTTCCTTGCTCTTTTCTCATTTTTTAATGAAGTAAGTTTTAGGAAAATATATTGGATAAGGGTTTTAGCAAATCATTATTTTTTAACATAAGTTGAGTTAGGTTGGATCCAGTAGTATCTCAAAGAGTTCTGTGGTTTTCAAAAGTTTGGTAGTGGCTATTCCAAGCTGTTTCTCAGTCCTGTAACTTCTAGTTTCGGGGTGAACCCTATGAACTAGAAAAAAATGCTGCCTAGTTGGTGTGGCCTCTCTATTCACTTCATCACTGGCTTTCCTTTTATCTCTTTACCTCTTACATTCCTACTAAATCATAAAACTATACTAAATGAAACTCAAAATATGTTCAAAATACAAATAAATATGTACTTCTCTATTATAATCAAAATTTCATGATAGTGTCAGAAACCCAAGTCAAGCTAGGTTGAAGAAAAGCAGAATATATGAGCTTAGGTACTCAGGCTGGGAAGCCAGGAAGACACTGGGATCTTAATGTCTGTCTGTCTGTCTCTGTCTCTGTCTTTGTCTCTGTCTCTGACTCTGACTCTGTCTCTCTCTCTCCTCCAAGAAGTGGATTTGAAATTAGATGGCACTTCTCATTCAACCAAAGGGCTTAGACAGGAAGGAGCATCGATAAGAGTTCATACATGCTGGTTTACAACTAATATTTAAAAAGACTCATTAGAGTATCCTAGTGATCAATGATAAATAAAAATAACAGGCTATTAATTATAAAATGTAAACTTGATACATATATCAAGTTTTATCTGAGCATAGGCCTAGCACATCACAGATTCTCAATGAATACTTGTTAAATAAATGTAACAAAGTAGATGTAAAATAATGACAGAAACTAAATATACCAAATACTAAAGTAAATGATCTCTCCATGTGAGATTACAGAAAATTTTAAATTTTTCCTTAATATACTTTACTAAATCTTAAAATATTCTACAGTAAGCTTGTGGTACTTTTAAAATCAGAAAATCGATGTTACTTTTAAAGAAGCTTTATGAGAAAATGAGTATTCTGTGTTTTAATGGAAAGAAAAATCAGAACATTGTCAGGTTTCCTTGACAGCAATCAGCTGTTTCCCTGAGATGGTAAAGTGCGGAGTCTACCTCTTTCAGCCCAAACGAGATCATCTGGTAGCTGGAAGGAGAGTAAGATCTCCTGGGAAGATAGCTTTTTCAAAGCTGTTCTCCCCTGATATTAAGATACCAGAGGCAGGACTCTAGCTCCCAGGCCCACTGTAGGAATACGTTTCTAATTCAGCTTCCAGGGTTATTTTCTGCATCTCCAGTGGCAGCTGCCAAGAAAGCAAAAAACTGAAAAGCACTGAGTCCTAATTGATGTGAAGCTGCTAGTCTATCCATTGTGAAAAGAAGTCAGCTTGCTCCCCAAAGAACTGTGAGCTAGAAGATATCTTGGAAATCTCCTAGTTCACCATTCACTTTACTGAAAAGAAAATGGAAAGGCACAGTGGCTAAAGTGACTTTCAGAATATCACTGAAGCCATCTGAACTTTAGTTTCCTCATCTGTCTAAAACCTGAATAAGACTGGCCTCAGTGTACTCAGCTTAGGGTTCATGCATCTCAGCATTTTTTAGAAACACAAATCCAAAGGCCTTGAAGAATGTTAATCTTGTGTGATAGAGGACAAAGGGAAATGAGAATTCCACAGGCAGAGAACACAGGGCTCCTAAAAATCTTTTGCATCACTTCCCTTGTGTGTTTGCTACAATTCAACTTCTGCCCACCTCAAATCCCCACTTATTTCTGTCATGTCCACCCAGCTCTTCCCTCTACTGGAACTACTTTGCCCTCAGGGTATCTGTTAGCTTCATTGTACAAGTCGTGTGTGGCCTCTTCCAATTGTCCCTCCACTTCCTCACCCTGTCAGCGCAACAAAGAACAACTGCCCCCAAAAAAAGGGAGATTTTTTGTAAACATGTGTAATTTGTGGGTTTTCTTTTATCCTTCACACGTATGATAGGTGAAAACAGATACCTACTACACAGAGTTGTCTGTGAGAAACAGGATGGCCACAGCGAAGTGCTTACCACATTGTGGGTGCTCAGTAATGGCAGTGTGCTGTCCTCTTTCCTAGACATAAGAGGCTTGTCCAGTAGTTCCAACTTTTGGAAGAGTAACTGATTATCCTGAAGGAACTGAATGTACTTTTATCTCCCTGAAGGAGCGGTCCTAGGCAAAACCACAATTTCATTTTTCATTCTTGTCTTCAAACACCTTGTCACTCTGTCTCTACCCATTTATTTCCTTCCTGGCCCCTCCCCATCTTTTCAATCTTAGGTTCTATGTTCTTAAGGCCTCTGTAGAATGGTTGGCAAATAGGACTGGTGAGGTGTTCATGAAGCACCACCTCAGCGCTCAACCCCTGACCTCCACCCAGCTTCCCTGTCATAAACTCACATAGACCCATACACTTCTACACAGTACTCACAATTGTAACTCGATGTTTGCATAAGTGCTTGTATTCTCTGACAGTGATGCAGGATAGGGCAAATTTCCCCAAGTGTGGGGGAAACCAAGCCCTGCACAGAGAGAAGAAGAGAATCCTCTGGCAGAGAGTGTAGGAAGAATTCAACACACACGCCTAAGTTAGAGTCAAAGGAAAGTTTATTAGAAAAGGGGTGACACTCCACAGAGTGTGGTCTCCTCTTAGGCAGAGAGTGAGAGGGACAAAGAGAGACATGGAAAGGCAGTGAGAGAGAGAGTGTTCAGGGATTTCAGTTTATAAGTCATTCTTTAGTTTCCATTTCCTTTGATATGGACATACAGTGTGGAAGGGGAAAGGGGAAGAGTATGTAGCCTAAAAGGCCTGATGGCAGTTCTCAGCCTTTAATCCATAGGTTCCCCCATGATTTTAGCTGTAGGGATGTTGTGGAAAGGGACAGCTGGCATAGGAAATTGGACACTCCTAACTTTGTTAGAGGAAGGAGAATTTATTCGCTTAACAGCACCAAAGCACAAGCTCCCCTTGGTTAGATTTTTTACAGCTTATATACCCTTGCAGTGTCCATGCAAGGGGCACGTGATTCCTTTGTCTGAGGTTTCATGTGCACCTCATGCTCAGGATAGGGAAGGCAAGTTTTGGGTAGGGGCTGCAAGGGGGAAGGAATTCCCAGACTACTGGTCTTATCTATTTACAGATGCTTTATCTTGTAGGCTTGCCAAGTGTTTCAAGAAGGCCATTTAAAGATCTATATGGTTGTGGTTAATCTATAACCTGCTGAGTCCTGTCATTTCTGCAAGTCCTTCCTTTTGCATTTTTCAGATGCCTCCTCTCCTCTTTTAGAGAATGACCGATTTCATTTGTGTAGGGCAGCCACTTAAAGAGTCTCTTGTTCCTAATTCCCCTTTCTTAGGTGTGGGGAATGGGTTGTTAGGAATCCCAGTAAAAACCTTCCTTTGTTCTACAGGTGTCCTCAGGGCTGGCTGCAGGGCTGATCAGCAAGCATATTGCAGTCTCTCAATGTGGCTTGATTTAACATTTTAATTCTCTTGATTCAATCCTACATTAACAGGGTGTAAACTCCAGGAAGACAAGAACTGTGGTGTCTTATAATTTGCTATATCCTGTGATTATGTCATCTGATTTCCTGCTTCTGGTCTTCTAAGACACTTCTTAGACAGAAAAGGGCCATTAATACCAGCCTTTTGTATCTACACCATCTCCCCACCTGTTACTTATCCACTGCTTCAACCATTTTCTTCTGTTCATGCACAGCTATCCTTACAGATATATGTCTATTGGAGGCAGGGGGGCATTCATTATACAAATTTAGAGGCATCCTGTATTTTAGTCCTTTGGCTGCTCTGCCAGGTTGCTTAGCCATCCCGTCTCATAGCTGCGCATTCCTCTGTGACCCCTTCCTTTCAAAATCCCTACCTGCCTCCCACCCTCAAAATTTCCATCTCTTTTTTATGCAAAGGAATTTATCTCTCCTCAATCTCTGGGGTCTAAACTTTTCCTGGGGGAGGTAATGCATCCAAGAGTGTGCCAAAGCTTTGAAATCACAGCTGGTGAGGGCTTAATGCAGTCATTGGCCCAGAGTTGTCCTTCTCCCCAGCATCTCTCTGAGGAGGCCAAGAGAGCATCTGTTTTCAATCTCATCGAGAGAGTTATTATCAGTTCTTCCTTTGCTAAGCCAGGCTTTACGCTTCCTTTAAAGATACTTAATGTGCGATTATCTTTTTCTATCATGAGAGTCAGAAACTTTTTTTAAAACTTTCCTTCTATAAATGCATACATGCATAAATGCATAGATGTTAAACATACAAAAGTTGTTTCTAAAACAGTGTTTTAAATTTTTTCTTTCCCTGTTTTGTTTGGTTTTCTCTCTCTCCTTCCCTCATTGTGATTCATGTTAACAACCTAGGATATTTATCTTTCAACACTCCTCTTTATGCTGATATAATTATATATAAACATCTGTATACATATAAACATATGGCAGTGAATGCATTTGTTTTATAAGGGTGAGATCATATTTATAGACTTATGTATCTTGCTTTTCTCATGCAACAATAACTTATGGAAATCCCTTCCAATCATCCATTTTGTTTAATGGATGCATAATATTATATGGGTGAATATTCCATAATGTATTTACTATTCTCCTATTTATAGGCATTCATTTTCTCCCAGTTTTTGCCATTAATGCTGTTATAATCATCTCTGAACATGTATTCTTAAGTCCAGGTGATCTTCCTTAAACAATTTCTCAGAAGTAAACATTGGCTAAGCCAAGGGATATCTATATTTTTAATTTTAAGAGCTATTCTAGCGTATCTTCCAAAAAACTATAATTATTCACATTTCCATCAGCAGAGTATGAGAATGCTCTTTTCTCTGCATGCCCACCAGCAATGACTATCACTCTTAAAGTGCTGGCATTCTGTTACGTAGAAAGCTATCTCCCGCTTACTTTAATTTGCATGTCCTTGGCTTTGGTGAGTTTGAGCATCTTCCTTCTTTCATAAATTGCCTCCTTAATTGAGTGTTTATGTTCTTGTCAATCTGTAAGAGTTCTTTTTACATTAACCCTCTTCATCTTCTGCATTATATTTTTCTAATCTATTTTTTATTTTAACTTTTATAGCATCTTTTCCATCAAAAGTCTTTTTTTTCAATTTTATATAGTCTGTATGTGTGCGTCTGTGTGTGTGTGTATGTGTGTGTGTACGTGCACGCGCGCGCGCGTTTGTGTATTTCTGAATGTTCAGTCTTGTTTAAAATCTCATTCCAGAATGTGTATGTAAACATCTCTTAGATTTTCTTGCAGGTACTCTTTAAATTGCTTTATTATCTACATTTAAATTTTTAAATCTATAAGTGTTAAAAATTATCCAAAACTTGAAAATACAGCAAAAAGTGACAGCATCTACTTTCATTGTCATACTACAGCATTATCTAACTTGCCCATTAAAAGATTATTTTATTCTCTCAGTTCTAGAGACAAGGAGAGGTATCATTTTCTTATTATTAAAAGTATTGCTATAACATTGGTTAATAACATTATATCAATTTCAGCTCTACAACTTCATAATAAATCAACTGTATACTCAATTTTGTGCTACCATCTGAAGTCTAGCCTCTTACTGTTCCAATATATTTAACCCCATTTACTCTTTCATCTTCCCCCGACCTCTTTCCCCTCTGGTAATCACCATTTGTCATCTGTTTCTATAAATTCTTTCTTTGTTTGTTTGTTTTTATTTGTTGCTTTTTGTTTTATATCCCACATATGAGCAAAATTATACAGTCTTGTCTTTTTCCATCTGACTTATTTCACTTAGCATAATACTCTCAAGATCCAGCCATGTTATCCCAAATGGCAGGTATACCATTTTTTATTTGCTATATACTATTCCTTAGGACCCAGAGTGTGTGATTTTTCATGTTAATATATAAGTTTTCTACAATAGAGATGCAAATTATTTATTTCTCTCTAATAGAAAAAATAAAAAAATAAGTCGATTTTATTTCCTTGCAGAATGTTAACCAGTTTTGTCTCTAACTTAGTAAGCTTGTTCCAGCCTGCTCTTCCTAATTAATTGAATAAATCTCTGTTCTCCAAATGCTCTTTGAACCAATTTTACCATCCTGCTGGTTTCCTTATTAATGAGCTAAATAAATCTTTGACTTATGTTCAATTTATATTCACATGAGTCATTTTAACTTTTTAAAAATTATACTTTGACACTGTTTTTTTAATATATAACCTGAAAGGGGTTTAAATTTATTTTCCTCCACATTCATAGTATTGTCAGCTGTTTATTAAATAATCTATCCTTTTCCCCTCTAAATAGCAATACTTAATTTTTACCATTCCAAGAATAATACGGTTTATATTAAGCATGCAATAAATATATTTTTGATGAATATTGCATATTTTCATATGTACTGGGCTCTATTTCTTGATTCTCTATTCAACTCTTCTGAGTTATTGGTCTATTTTTTTTTGCCAATATCATTGCTTTGTTTACTGTGGCATTATAGTATGACCTGATACTTTAAAAGATAGCTACTTTTATTTAGGTTTTTTTTTTTTTAGTTTCTCCCCTATTTTTGAATATTTATCCTTCTATATAAACTAAGAACATTTTATCCAACTCTAAAAAGTTGGATATTAACTTTGATTAAATTGATATTGTTATTTTAAGTCCTTGTATCCTATAACAAGGTGCATCCTTCCATTTGTTCAGCTCTTGCTTTATGTCTTTCAATAACAATTTTAGAGTTTTCTTTATATAGGTCCTGTATCTTAGCATCTTTATTGCTATGTATATTTCAGATATAGTTGCTACATCAAACCTGGAACATTTTTTCCCCCATTTCAATTTTTAGGTGCTTTTTTGCTAGAACAAAGAAAGACCATTGATTTTTACATCTTTATCTTGTCAACAAATGCCTTACAAAATTCTCATTATTTTTAATGGTTCATTTTATTTCACATTGGTTTGATCTTTCTCTGGCCCCCGTATGCTTTCAGAATAAAAACAAACCAAGAGTCCACATGATTTATTTTCTATCCATAAGAATTTACTGACAACCTTCAACACACTTTATTTATTTAATTTTTTAGTGCTCTAAAACTTGTTGTAAACATGAGTATTTTCTGCTCAAGAGAAAAGGACGAGCAGTACAGGAAAACCATCCATGAGGAGACACTAGATCTGTAAAAAATAAAATCCAAAGGGGCATGAAGCAGTGGAAAAATAAATTAGAATCACAGGGGAAAGTGCCATGTATCAGGCCTAAGGGATGGTATAGAATTGAAAAAAAAAAAAAAGAAGAAACAAAGAAGGCAGAGGCAGCATTTGAGATGTTGCTTTCTGACACATATCATCACTTTGGCTCAAAGAAACTCTTATAAAAAATGCTTTACAGGTTTGGACGTTTCTTATGTGGACAAAAAAAGGGCCACATACTAAAACTGACAAGCTTAGGGAAGGCCAGTATTGAAGGCCCTACAAACTCAGAGACCTAAGTAACCACTTAGGATGGTCTGAACATAAAAATTCCTAGCTAAAAGGTCATGGAAGGTGGTCATGTCCTATGGCTGTAGCTTCCTTGACAAAAAGGTCAATCATTACCTTAAGTGAGTCTGTCTATTGTCTTTTTGCCTCTAAGGTAGCATCTGTTTAAAATGTCAGGGTAATCTTGTTGTTATCTTGTTCAGTGTATACCATTTTTATGTACTATAAATGTTAATTATTAACTATCCTGTACCCACCAATATAGAAGTATGTGTCTCTCTATTTTACTTTTTATCCAATCCCAGAGATTTCCCCACTGTGCTTTCTCCCTCCCCCTTAATGTACCACAGTGGATTTTATGTAACCCTCCTTACATCTCCTCCTTTAATTCATTGTATAAAATAAGCTACAAAACTGTCATTCTCTAAAGCATTATCTCAGTCTGTTGAAATTTTGCTTCCTGGCAATTCTTGTCAGTTTGGCTCAAATAAACTTATAAAAATTCTCTACAGGCTTGGATATATCTTACACAGACACTTATCTTGACATTTACTTGGTTGGCAGAATTTCAAAAAAGCCCACCCAAGACCACTCTGTAGACCTGGACCCAGTGCTAAGTATAAGTAAAAGCCCATTGCACCTATCAACTCACCACTTCACATCAGATGAACTTAGGTGAGTTTCTCTCAGAATTGTGAAACTCCTTGCTTTAAGTAGCAGGCTTTGACTTTATTTGAGCTGTTCTTAGAAAATCCTTGAGTGAATAAGGATTGAGATGACCCAGAAAAAGCAAAAATAAAATAAAATAAAATAAAATAAGGGCTGCTGCTTTTAATTTTGATGTTTAATTAAATTGCTTACTGAGAGTCTGAATAAAATCTTTGCCAATAAATGAGAGACTAAACTTTCTTTAGCTCTGAAAAGAGAAAGAACACTTGCTTCCCCAACCTGAATAACCACTGGAGTAACAACAGTTGTTTCAGATCCCCGAATCCAGAGTGGTGGAAATGGATGCCTTCATAAATGGGCAACACACCCAGTGTGGTAACATGGCTGATACTGGAGAAGCCAGCAGGAGCCCCAGAAAGGCAGGGTGCCCTGGAACAGTATTCACCTTGAAAGGGGGGTCAGAAAGAGAGGGACCAGTACATTGGAAAGCATCATGGTTACAGCAGCCTCAGATAAGCAATCATGGGCCCTTGCTTGGATATTCTTAGGTGACTAAGAAGTTTTGTGGGGTTGCCTGAGAAAAAATTTCCTCTAGTGCGTAAATAAATCCTATAGGGATATCTACCACATTTGGTTCACCTGGAAACGTGCATGTAGGCCTGCTTTTTCTAGAATTTGTTCAGACTCTACAGATCTCAAAATCAACAAGGGAAATCTTGCCTCCCAGGCCAACAAGGCTCACCACAGTCATCTTCCCATTAATACTAAGATGGGGAAGGTGAAGATCTTTTGATACTTCTAAATTAATCTTTTGCACGCACAATTAGAAAAAGCTGGCTATAAAATTAGGCAGAATGAATGGAAAACATATTTAATTGGTCTCTCGAAGTTTCAAAAGGAGGATTTAAGTGTCAACCCAATTCTTTAAAGAATTAACCAATTTCTCATTTAGGGAGAAAAAAAAGTGCAGCTCCCTGCCAGAGTTAATTTAATTTTACACAATTTTTGAGGCTGAAGCAAATCTGACTAGTTTTTAATGTGAAAATAAAATATAAAAATCATTCTTGGAGTTATTTCTAAACAGAACTTGTCTCTAATGTTAATGTAACAAATGTATACATAAATCAGATGTATCAAATGAATCTTTGGCTAATAACTGTTCAAGAACAATGTTAACGTTATGTGTAGGAATGCTATTTTCTAGGATTTGACATTTTCAGTGATTGAGAATTACTATATTTTGTAAATGAAAATAAACTATGAAAAACAGGATGCTATAAATAGAATGATGTCATTTGTTGTCAAAGACTACTGATACACTAGAGTGATGCGAAAATAATAATAAAAGGAAAATATTTCTTGTCAAACTTTGGGGGTAAGGTTAAGACTGTAATCCATGAGTTATCTTAGGGTAAACACTGAGGCCATAAGCACCGCCGGCGAGTATTCTCAAGGCAAACAGGAAATGGATTAAAATGTTGTCCTTCAGATCTTCCAGGCAAAGAATCAACAAGGAAATATGGGCATAAAAGGCACACTACACTAGATGATCTAATAGACATTTTCAGAGCATTTTACTCCAAAGCAACAAAATATACATTCTTCTTAAATGCACATGGAACATTTTCCAGTATAGACAAAAATCAAGTCTCAATAAATTTAAGAAGATTGAAATCATATCAACCATCTTCTGCAATCACAATGGTATGAAACTAGAAATCAACCACAAGAAAAAAACTAGAAAATACACAAACACATGGAGGCAAAATAACATGCTACTAAACAATGAATGGGTTATCAAGGGAGATATCAAAAGAACCTAGAG
Source organism: Macroglossus sobrinus (assembly GCA_004027375.1). Taxonomy (NCBI): domain Eukaryota; kingdom Metazoa; phylum Chordata; class Mammalia; order Chiroptera; family Pteropodidae; genus Macroglossus; species Macroglossus sobrinus. Next base: position 4,470 of record PVKZ01003669.1, on the reverse strand, counting down.
ACAAATGAAAATGAAAACATAACTCAAAATCTATGGGACACAGCGAAAGCAGTCCTAAATGGGAAATTCATAGCCATACAGGCCTACCTCAAGAAACAAGAAAAAGTTCAAATAACAACCTAACCTTTCAATTAAAAGAACTAGAAAAAGAATAGCAAACAAAGCCCAAAGTGAATAGAAGAAAGAAAATAATAGATTTCAGAGCATAAATAAACAAAATGGAGTCTAGGAAAACAATACAAAAGATTAATGAAACCAAGAGCTGGTTCTTTGAAAGAATAAATAAAATTAACAAACCCTTAACTAGACTCATCAAGGAAAAAAGAGAGAGGATCCAAATAAATAAAATCAGAAATGAAAGATGAGGAATAATTACAGATTCCACAGAAATACAGAGGATTATAAGAAAATACTACTAGCAATTATATGCCAACAAATTGGACAATCTGGAAAAAATGGACACATTCCTAGAATCATACAATATGCCAAGATTGAGTCAAGAAAAAGAGAAAATCTGAAACAACCAATTACCAACAATGAAATTGAATCAGTAACCAAAAACCTCCTAAAAGACAAAAGTCCTGGACCAAATGGCTTCGTAGGCAAATTTACCAAACATTCAAAGAATTAATGCCTATTCTTCTCAAACTATTCCAAAAACTTCAAGAAGAGGAAAGTCTTCCTAACTCCTTTTATGAGGCCACTATTACCTTGATTCCAAAACCAGTCAAAGACATTACAAAATAAGAAAACTGTAGGCCAATATCTCTTATGAACATTGATTAAAAAAATCTTCAACAAAATATTAGCAAACCAAATTCAGGAATACATTAAAAATGTCATACATCATGATCAAGTTGGATTTATTCCTGGGATGCAAGGTTGGTACAATATCTGAAAATCAATTAATATGATATACTACATTAACAAATTGAAAGATAAAAACCATATGATCATATCAATAGATGCAAAAAGAGCACTCAAAAAATCTAGCATCCATTTATGATAAAAACTCTCAGCAAAGTGGGAATAGAGAGAACATACCTCAACATAATAAAGGCAATATATGAAAAACCTACAGCTAACATCATACTCAATGAAAAAATCCTAAAAGCATTTTCCTAAAGATCAGAAACAAGACAGGGATGCCCACTTTTACCACTCTTCTTCAACATTGTATTGGAAGTCTTAGACATAGCAATCAGACAAGAAAGAGAAATAAAGATATCCAAGTTGGAAAGAAAGAAGTGAAACTCTCCTTATTTGCTCATGACATAATACTATATAGAGAGAACTCTAAAGATTTCATCAAAAAATATTAGAACTGATCAATGAATTCAATAAATTAGCAGGTTACAAAACAAATATTCAGAAATCAGTGGCATTTTTATACACCAATGATGAGCTCTCGGAAAGAGAAATTAAGAGAACAATCTCATTTACGATTACATTGAAAACAATAAAATACCTGGGAATCAAATTAACCAAGAAAGTAAAAGACCTATTCTCAGAAAATTATATCGTTGAAAAAAAAAATTGAAAAAGATACAAATAAATGGAAGCATATACCATGCTCATGGGTAGAAAGAATCAACATCATTAAAATAGCTATACTATCCAAAGTAATCTATAGATTCAATGAAATCCCTACCAAAATACTAATGGCGTTTTTCAAAAAGCTAGAACAAATAATCCTAAAATTTATATAGAACCATAAAAGACCCTGAGTAGCCATGGCAATCTTGAGAAAGAAGAACAAAGTTGGAGGTATCATGCTACCTGATATCAAACTATACTACAAGGCTACAGTAATCAAAACAGCATGGTACAGGCATAAGAACAGATACATTGATCAATGAAACAGAATAGACAGCCCAGAAATAAATCCACTCCTATACACTCACTTAATATATGACAAAGGAAGCAAGAATATACAATGGGGTAAAGACAATCTCTTCAATAAAGAATGCTGAGAAAATTGGACAGATACAAAAAAATAAAAAGCTGGACCACCTTCTTACACTTATACAAGAATAGACTCAAGACTGATTAAAGACTTAAATGTAAGACCCAAAACCACAAAACTTCCAGAAGAATACAAAAGCAGTAAACTCTCTGATAATGCTAACAGTAATTTCTTTTTGTATATATTTCCCCAGCAAGGGAAACAAAAGAAAAAATAAACAAATGGGACTACATCAAACTAAAAACTTTTGTGCAGCAAAAGAAACCATCAACAAAACAAAAAGACAACCAATTGATTAGAAGATATTTGCTTATGATACATCTAATAAGAGGTTACTATCCAAAATTATAAAGAACTTATATAATTCAACAAAAAAAAAAACAAACAAATAATTCAATTAAAAAATGGGCAGAAAACCTGAACAGATACTTGAAAATCTGTATTTCCAAAAAAGAAATACAGATGGCCAATAGACATATGAAAAGATGCCCAAGGTCACCAATCATCAGAGAAATGCAAATTACAAACACAATGAGATACCACCTCACACCTGTCAAAATGGCTATCATTAATAAATCAAAGAACAAGTGTTGGCAAGGATGTGGAGAAAAGGGATCCCTCATATATTGGTAGTGGGATTGCAAATTGGTACAGCCACTATGGAAAACATTCTGGAAGTTCCTCAGAAAATTAGAAATGAATATACCTTCTGACCCAGCAATTGCATTTCTGGGTATTTATACAAAGAAAACCTAAACAAGGATTTGGAAAGATCTATGCACCCCAACATTCATGGCAGCACAATTTATAATAGCCAAGATATGGAAGCAATCTAAAGACCCAACAATGGACAATTGGATAAAGAAGTTATGGTTCATATATACAATGGAATATTACTCAGCCATTCAGAATAAATGAAATCCTACCATTTGCAATGACATGGATAGACCTAGATGTTATTATGCTGAGTGAAATAAGTCAGATGGAAAAGAGATATACCACATGAATTCACTTATATGCAGAATCTAAGAAACAAAAAAAAACTAATCAAAAACAGACTCACAAATATAGAGGACAATTTGATGATGGACAGAAGGGAGTGGGTGTTGGAGAACTGGGAGAATGAGATAAAGGGTTAAAGAAGTACAAATTAGTAGTTGATAGATGGTTACAGGGATGGTGAGCAAAGCATAGGGAATGAAATTAGTATTAATATATTGGCTAGGTGGCAAACCAGAGGAGAGAAGGAGCAAAAAGGGGGAGTGTTTTATAAACTGTATAAATGTCTAACCAATGTACTGTATACTTGAAACTAATAAAATAAAAAAATAAGTAAATAAATAAAATGGTAATAGCAAAAAGAAATGCTATCATTTTAAAAGGGGAAAGATCATTTGGAATTTGACTTGTCAAGGACAGATATAAGTTGTAAATACCCCCAAAACAAAATTTGGATACAATTGTTCTGTGTCTGTCTGCATATGTCTATCTATGTATATTGTAAATGTGACATAATTTTCTTCCTCTGGATGTTAATTATTGTTAAAATTAATTTAAATGCAAGCACTTGTAAAAACTAAGTGTTCTAAAATTCTCAGAAATATAGAAGCTAACTCAAATGCTTTTTAAGTTCACATAATTTAAGATTAACTCTTATTAATAAAAGCTAGCTTAAGTTTATTGGTTTAAGTAAAACTGACATGTCTTTCTCTTGCTTGAGTTTTACGAAAATAAGCCATGTTAATAATTGATGTTTATGTCTATGAAAAAATGTTTCTAGAGGTTATAAAATGTGCAAGCTGAAAATGCTAATTAATTCTTAGTTCTTATTAGACACTGAGATTTTAAGGATTAAAAACCTCAATATACATAGAAAAACTTTAGGGTATATTGTTTAGGTAAACAATGGTTGTAAATTAAATGAATAATTGAGACTAAGGGAAATGCAAGATGGCTGCTTGATTCTTCCCTGCCCCCTTGTTTTTTGCATTCCTTCATGCATCACAGTGCATTTAGGCTGGCCTTAGATGAAGGAATGTATAAGCTGACATTAATGAATGGAGATGTCTTACACTATTGCCAAGGTTTGATAGAGTTGCTTTAAGAAAATGCCAAGTTGGTAATTCTTGCCTTTCACAGCAAGCTCCCAGGAAACAAAGACTTTAAAGATCATTGACTGCCACCTGAAGATTTTGTCTATTGGAAAGGACATCAAATAAAAGACATTCTCCAACCTCATTGGAAGGGACTTTATCAGGTGTCTAACCTCAAATGGTCTACAGATATCACTGACTCCTTGAGGATGAGAAGCTGCCAACACCAGAGGCAGACATCAACAAATGTGTATAGCTTTGGATTGATATTGACTTCAGAATTCATTTTGTTTGATTGTTTTTACCTGTTTGCTAATGATATTAGTCATAATAATAGTTATATTTGTTCTTTGGGTTTTTCAGTATAGTCCAACTATTTATGATTACTGAACATGTATAGAATTAGAGTTA
>PVKZ01003668.1:98737-120053 GCA_004027375.1 Macroglossus sobrinus | reverse complement strand
CGCACGTCCCCTCGGCTGCCTCCCTGGCGTTCCCACGGGGACAGTCAGTCCGTGTTATCTGCTGCAGGCAGATACGGTGGCGCCATGTCCCCCGAGGAGGCCTCTTCACCCCCGGGGCTCTCGTCGCCTCTCGGACCTCAGGAGCCGATGACAGACTGTTCCCACGTCCCAGACCCTTCTCCCCTCCCCCGCCTTCCTTTTCGGACATTCCCAGGTGCCGTGGTCCCTCGAACTGCAGCTGGGCGAGGGGAGGGGACGGCCGCTCCTTACGGTGACGCTCACACAAGGACTAGGCGCCCGCACCCCGGAAAGGGACGGACGGGGGCAGTAAGCGGCCTCCTGAGACGCTTACAGCCGGGCCGCCCTTTACACCGTCCTCTGAGTGACGGGAGAAACAGCTGCTGGCCCCAGTGTGACCCCTGAGGGGCCGAGGTCGCTGACCGAAGGGGATGACCTCGCTGTCCCCTGCAGCCCTGCTGAGATGCCAGCGGGGCCGGTGGGTCCAGCCCTATCGCAGGCCACAGGCCCCGCACCCAGCCTCAGGCGGCGTTGCCCCCGGTTCCCATCCCAGTGACCTGGAGGCCGAGCTGACCAGTGCCCAGCCTTCATCGTGGCCCCGCCCGGCCCGGCCCGCTTTGGTTCTGCTGGACCAACAGTGGAGCCCCTTTAAGGAGCGATGCCGAAAAGGCGCAAACAAGGGACAAACGCCTCGTGCATTCATCAACCGGAAGAACAACGAGCAGCCGGGGCTGGCTCGGGCGCGAGGACGGCCACCGGGGCCGGGGCTGGCTCGGGCGCGAGGACGGCCACCGGGGCCGGGACTGGCTCGGGCGCGAGGACGGCCACCGGGATCGCCCGCCCGCGAGCTGCCGCCGGCCAGCGGCCTCACCTGGCGTCCCCAGCCCGCGTCTGGAGGAGAGGACGCACCTCGCAGAGCCCAGGGCTGGGGACGGACCCCAGAGGCCGCAGTGCCGCTGGGCCAGGTCCCCGGTCTCGGTGGCAGACTCCGCGTGGTGGCCGGGTGCCTGGGGCCCTCTGCGCTTCTGACCCGCGTCTGGCGAGGCCCGGGCAGCCACGTGGCTTTGGGGGTGGGACGGTCGCCCGGGTGGGACGCGCGAGCTCAGCGTTCGATCAAGGTCACTCAATGTCAGTCCTCGTCACTGTCATCATCATCATCGTCACCATTATCACTGCTTACTTTCGTCAGCTGAATGTGGCATTTTTTTAAACGACGCAGTTCTCCACCTCTCAGCTGTGTAGACTGGAAGAACGAGGTGCCAATCCCCTGGGGGTGGACTCCACTGGTCGGGGGGCGCCCAGCTGGCCACGCACACCAAGGCCAGACCAGACGTGGCCAGGCGTGGCCCGGGGCTCCGTGGCGTTCCATGGTCAACCAGAGGTCGGGCACCGCACCCCGCGTCATCCTGGAGGGAACCCAGTCACCAGCAACGTTTCAGAACCCCCTCGTGCAGGCGTGGGCCTCCTGGGGATCCCCTACATGCTCCAGTCACCAGCCAGCGTGCCGAGAGCACCACCACGAGTGACCCGATTCTCCCCTCGGGGGGCGCCTCGTTCTGGGGAGACAGGTGGGTTCGTTCGTTACCGCCTGCCCCGGGAGGCGGCAGGAAGTGACGCTGTGATGAGCGTGTGGACCGAGTGTCATGGGGATGCTGGGGGGCGCTGGCCGCCCTGGGTCGTGGCGTCAGGACGAGCGGGCACGTGCGCTGGGCTTCCCCGCACGCCGTGGGGGGCAGGGGCGCCCCAGCTCACGACTGGCTGCGCCTCTAACTCTGGCTTTGCTGGATGAGAGTCACATTCTTCAAATACCAGAGCGGCTCTGGGAGCCGTGCGCCGGCCCAGGCCCCAGCAGCCTCGTAACCGGCCGTCCGACGAGGCGGGAGCTTAGCTCGGTGCTTAGCTCGGGAAAGCGGACGCCAGTGCTGGTCCCCGCCCCCTTCACGCCCCGTCCCGCGCGGCTGTCACGTGCCGCGTGTTCTGAAGACCTTCCCGCCCCGGCTCACGGAGCCCTTTCTCCGTCTCTTCCTGCACCCCCGCCTTCGAGCGGCCACAGGCGGATCCACGTCTGCAGACGGAAGGATCGATCGTGCCAACTCTGCCGCCCGGAGCTCGGGGCGGGGGCCAGGGGGCCGTGGGGACGGGGCGAGCGGTGGGGACGGGGTGAGCGACTGTGTCCCCCTGAGCGGTGCGGTTCGGGGAGAGAAGGGGAGCAGCAGGCTCTGGGGGGGCCGCGTGGAGGTGACCTGGCCGGGTCTGGGGACGATCGCGAGAGGGTTTGGACGTTAGATCCGGACAGCCCCCCGGGGAGCGTGCGGGGAGGGGACGCAGAGACAACGGAGCGGGGAGGAAGGGGTTTTGTTTTCCGGAGCGGGCAGACGGAGCGGCCCATCTCCATCACCAGGACCCCGGGCCCGGGGACCTATGACGCCCTCGGGGAGGGGGTGGGGTGGCCACAGCCCTGCCCCGCAGAGGCTGGGCCGGGACGTGGCACGCTCGTCGGTGGCCTGCGACTCGCGGGGACTCCCATGGGGACCAGCCGCAGGGCCAGCGGGGCCGGCTGCTCAGGGCAGGGCCGGTCGGTCGCACGCAGCACAGGGAGGCGCGTGCCGCTTGGGGACCTCTCCAGGGGCGTCCAGCCGCGCGCCACCTCCCCGGCCCGCCCTGCCCCGAGAACCGATACATGGGGCCCAGCGGGGCGCTGGGCCTGTGGGGTCCCCGGGCGACGGCGCAGTGTGTGAGCGGGCGCCGCTCCAGCCTCGGGGGGGGGGGGCGCAGGGGCAGGACACGGGGCTGCGGGGCCTGGGGACGGGGGAGAGACCGTCGTCACCGTCGTCACCCTCCGTGACGTGCACGGCGCTGCTCTGACAGGTCCCTGTGGTTGTGCAGACTGTTTCCACTCGGGCGAGCGCCGTCTCCCCGTTTCCCAGCAGGAACACCCCGCCCCGGCCCCGGCACCCCTCCCTCCCCGGCCCCCGGCTCCGTCTGCTTTGGGAGCAGAAGTCACGGCGGGGCCTGGCCCCACACACGCAGATCTTCCGCTCGGGGAGGGCTTCCGGTGCGGCCGCTGGCCTCCCGCCCCCGATCCTGGCCGGTCACGCGTGCCGGAGACGTCCAGCGGGACCCTGAGGGGTGCAGACAGCTCCACCGTGTCCCCCTCCCACCCGCCGCCCGCCCCACGCCGGACACGCCACGCGCACCCGGACAGCGGGGGCGGCACTCCCGGCCACTCCCAGCCCGGACGCTTGCTCGCCTGGGGTCTCGGCGGGGGTCCCAGTCTCCTCGGGAACCTTACCTGTCCCGTGCCCCCCTCACTCCCCCCGAGGGCGGTCCCCCCAGATCCGCAGGGAGGGGGCAGCGAAGGAGAAGACGTTGCCATTCACTCGGAGGAGAGAACGAGAAGGCATCACCCAGTGCCACCCCCACACAGCACTCACACACACACACACACACAGAGCTGGAAGATGTCCCCAGGCCCCGGCACGTGTCGCGACCACGCTGGGCAGCGCGGGGAGAAGGCGGCTGAGGGCGGGGTGCAGGCGACACGGCCCAGAAGCACCGCAGCCGAGCAGCCGGCACTGAGCCGCTCGCGAGGGGCCCGAGGGAGGGAGGAGTGGGTGCCGTGCCAGCAAGGCCGGGCCCTGCGACCTCGAGGGCCTTGGGACGCGGTGACGAAGCCAAAGCTGTCCCGTCCCGGGGGAGAAGCCGCCGGAGGGTTTCTTAGAGGCCCATTCACCCCCCGCGGGAGAGCGCAGTGCTGGGCGGGCTTCCTGTCAGCCTGCAAGGGCCAGGGTCAGAGGTGACGGATTATTTTGAAACTCTGAACACTCTTGGCTGCATCCCCAGTGTCCCAGCCCTCCGGGCAGAATCCACACGGTTCAGACCCCGAATGCGGCCCGCGTGACCTTCCTCCCGCCCGGCCGAAGCAGAGAAGCCGAGGAGCGGGGAGACTCTGCCACTCGGCTCGCCGTGACCATCGTGACCCCACAGGGACCATCGTGACCCCGCAGGGACCATCGTGACCCCGCAAACGCACAGCAGGCGCTGTTCCACGCAGCTCGGGTAACTACTCACTGGAGCCTCACGAGAGCCGTTTCCGTCCACGTCTTGCGTTTGGGAAGCGTGGGCCGTGAGGCGTCCCCCGCGGCCATCTGGCAAGCGTCCTGGGCACAGAGATTTAGACCCAGGCAGTGCGGCCCCACACGGCTCACGCTCAGTCACGTGCTTAGCTGCCTCTCCTAAGCCAGAGCACTGGGTTACGGCTTCCTACCGAGGCCATCTACCCACTCAGTGCCCGGCATCCAGAACCTACCTGCCCAGCCATCCACCTACCATCCGTCCATCCACCCAGCCATCCACGCATCTGTCTACTCACCCATCCATCCGTCCACCCACCCATCCATCTACCCACCCACCCATCCATCCGTCCATCTGTCCGTCCGTCCGTCCATCCATCCACCCAGCCATCCACCCATCCGTCTATTCACCCATCCATCCACCCATCCACCCATCCATCCGTCCATCCACCCAGCCATCCATCCACCCACCCATCCATCCGTCCATCTGTCCGTCCGTCCGTCCGTCCGTCCGTCCATCCATCCATCCACCCATCCACCCAGCCATCCACCCATCCGTCTATCCACCCATCCATCCGTCCATCTACCCATCCATCCATCCATCCATCTATTCATCTGTCCATCTGCCCGCCCACCCACACATCTATAGATCTTCCTATTACTAACCATTGTATATGTCACTGATAAGACAACAGCCAGATGAGATGACAGAGAGAAGAGAGAGAGACGAAAGCCCGTGTTGCTGCTTGTGTTATCACACGTGTCAGCTACATGTGTGGAGAAGACATGTCACGTGTCAGACTACACGTGTGAAGATGTGTTGCATGTGCTAGATCACACATGTGAAGACATGTCATATGCCAGACCACACACGTGGAGAAGACATGTCACATGCCAGACTGCACGTGTGGAGAAGGTGTCTCATGTGCCAGACTGCACACGCGGAGAAGCCATGTCACATGTCAGACTACATGCATGGAGAAGGCGTGTCACGTGTCAGACTGCACGCATGGAGAAGCCGTGTCACATGTCAGACTACATGCATGGAGAAGGCGTGTCACGTGTCAGACTGCACGCGTGGAGAAGCCGTGTCACATGTCAGACTACATGCATGGAGAAGGCGTGTCACGTGTCAGACTGCACGCGTGGAGCCGTCTGTCACCCGAGCGCATCGGATCGGCACTCTCCGGGAAGGGCCCAGGCGCCCTCGCCCTGCTTCTGACTTTGGCTTCAGAGAGGAGCGAGCGAGAAGAGGCGCCCGAAGCCGGCCCCCGCTGGGCGCGGAGTGAACGTGGCCGTCATCACGGCACCCTGCGGGAACCGGTGTCCCCGATACCGCACGTCACCGGGTCTTTTTCCCGGACGCTCATCCCCGGTGTCCCTCATTCGGCGTTTGGTTTTCGTCTGTCCCGCTGTGAGCCTTGTTGTCACACTCGCCCTCCCGGCACTTCCTATGTGCCCGCCTGAGGGTCGGCTGCAAACTCGGTCATTTCACTTCTGATTTGTCCTTTAAAACAGCGGTCCCCAACCTCTGTGGCCCCAGGGACCGGGGCTCCTATGCGAATCTGAGGCTGACGATCTGAGACAGTGACGCTGGCGCTGGGGGCGGCTGCGGATATGGATGAAGCTTTGCTCACTCACCTCCTGCCGTGCAGCCCGGTCCCTCACAGGCCACGGACCGGTGCCGGTCCACAGCCCAGGGGTTGAGGAACCCTGATTTAAGGAACCAAATTCAGTCCATGTCCTTCTAACCGAAGGTCTGATTGTCCCGTTTCAGCATTTTCCAGTGAACGATCTGTTTCTCGTCTTCTGCAGCTTGCACGCGGACGACGTCCCATCGCGCGGACCGAGCACGGCACGCGGAGGCCACACGGCCAGGCCGTGGTGTCACCCCGCAGCGCAGCCTGCCGGCGGATCTCCCCCGATGGGTGAGGATGGGTGAGCCCCGCGGCCGTCACACAGCTCCGCAGCGTGTGGCTGATGCCGCAGCTGTCCGAACACTGAGACGCGTGGCATGTAAGCCGCGCTGTTTCCCTTCCCGGCGCCTAGTTCCCGGCTTGGCCTATGAATAGCAAATGAGACCGTTTTGTTCGTGCTGCAAAGTCTTTTTTGAGAAATGCAGACAACGGGATTTTCTGAAGTGGGAGGGAGACGTAGAACGGAGTGGGGGGTGGGGTTCACGGGTTCGCTGCTTCCATGCCCCCAGAACAGCTCGCCCTGTCCCTGGGCTCCCGACCCCGGTGCCCTCGGCTCTGCAGCTTCCGGGATGGCGGTGACCTCCTGACCCCACCTCCCCTCCCCCTCCCTCTCCCTGGGCCGGGTCTGCGGGGTTCACACCTGGGACCCCGGAGCCTGGGCGTGTGCTCCGCCAGAGACGTGGGGAGCACGGCTGTGGGCGGAGGGGGCGGCCACTCCCAGGCGAGCAGACAGCTCCCCATCGGAGGTCCACGTGGTCCCTGCCCCGGCAGGTGGCTGACACCATCCGGGCCCGTCGTGGTGGGTGCAGGTCTGACGTGGACCCTGGAGCCCCCTCTCCGTGCCTGAGGTCGGGGGTCGGCCGCTGGTGTACGTTCCCGCCACAGACGGCGGCGGCCAACGGAGTCACGCGCCTGTCGGTCCACGGTCCTGCACGTGCACCTGCTCCCCGCTCCCAGAAGACGATCTGTTAAGAAGTGCTCAGACTCCCTCGTATTCACCATCCGGTGTCACACAGCCGGTCGCCCCCCTCAGACAGGATGGTGACCACCCGATCTCCCGTTTCTGCGGGTCCGGAGCACGGGGCGGGGCAGGGGACGCAGCGGGGGTGTCTGGTCCCTGCTCCGTGACGCCAGGAGCTGCAAACACCTGTGGGGCCTTTCACTCCCACGTGGCATTGTCACCTCCTGTGTCGGTGCGAGCGGGTGGCAGCTGGTGTCCTCGCTGGACTCTTGGCCAGAACCGCCACCCCACGCGGCCCCTCCGCGTGGCCTGGGCTTCCTCACGCCCCGGCGGCGAGGGTCCGGCCAGAAGCCTTCCCCTTCCGAGGACGTGGCCTCCAAAGCCACGTAGCCGGGCGTGGCGGGGGGGGGGGTGTCAGCTCCAAGCTGAGTGGCGGGAAGAGCGTGTGGGGCGAGCGAAGGGGTGGGCGTCGGCTCCTCCGAACGCTGCAGACGGACGCCGTGAACGCGAGAGCACGCGGACGGGCCAGCGGACGGCGCGGGCCTCACACCGAGGAGACAGTGTCCCCAGCGCGCGGTGGATCAGGGCGTGGCCCACGCTGCCACACGCAGTCCCCGTCTCCCTCGTGTGACTCCGTTTCCCTCGTGCGACCCTCCCCTCCGCGCGGTGAATGCCTCGGAGGGGGAAACTGCGTCTTGCATCCTCTGAGACCAACCCGGCTCCCGGAAGGGAGGGACGGAGGACGGAGAGACGGGGGACGGAGGGAAAGGGGACGGAAAGAGGGCGCAGCCTCCCGGCTGCTTTGACCTCTAAGAGCCAGTGATGTGGGGACCTCTGCCCGCAAACCCCCCGGTTCTCACCGGCGGGAGGGCCACAGCACACCCCGGGACGGACGTGAGCCGTGAATCAATTCACTGCCTTATTCCCGCTCCGCCCCCAGGAGCCATCTCTGCCTGGAGGGGCAACAAAAGAGCCAGCCTTTCAAATATCTCAGTTCTGAACACACTTTGTACATTCGAAAGGATTCCCCAGCATCTTCTGTTTTAAATCAAACAGAAGCTGCTGCCCTCAGCAGCGGCTTCACCAGGGGATTTTTGCCCTTTTAAACGAAATATAACTCATTAGCATCTCTACTGTGCATTGCCTCTGAAAGCACGGAGACGAGAACAGTCCAGACATCACTATAGTTCTTAAAGTCAGTGCTGGCCCCGAGAGGAGAGAGCTCTCTGATTGCGAACATTAAAACTTCCTGGGGGCTGATGGGAAAGAAGGAGTTAAATTCAAGAGCCGTCTGGAGGTTTCCATAAAGTCTGATAATGAAATTCAGCTTCGTGAACGGGGACGCGAACGTGAGGAAGATGGGGAACGTTTTCCCACCGTCCCGAGCTGGGAGCCCCCCCCCCCGAAGGCTCGCTCCCGGCGGGGCCATGTGGCGCCCTGATCGTCTGTAAACAAATCAGCTTCCCCTCCGCGCCGTTTCCCGCTGCTCGTTCTCGAGGGGCGTCAGGCGGCATCGGGGTGATCGTGGGGAGCTGGTGCTCGCCCTCCTTCTGGTGTCCAGGCCGCGGCGAGGACATCGTCCCTCGCGATGGACCCTCCACGAGCCACGGGCTCGAGAGCTTTTGAAATTATTCTGAGGGTTTAACAAGATTAAGTCTCATTTAATTTTTGGATGAGTAACTCGAATAAGCTGACGTCGCGGTTCCCCGGCAGGTGACAGACAGTGTCCACGGCTAACGGAGGAGATTGTCACGCAGTGTCCCCAGCAAAGCTCACTAGTCAGCCTGGAGCGCAAAGGGCACACGAGCAAGGAGCCAGGCTCGCCGAGGGAAGGGGGAGGGAGAGCCTCACATCCTCGGTGACAGAGGATAACTGGGGGGACTTTCCCAGACAACCGCCTCCCCGCATCGCCCGTGCTGCTGCGCTGTGTCACAGACGGTGGCCTGTGGCCGACACCCGTCCCCGCAGCCGGGGCTTGGTCCACACCTCGCAGACGTGCCTGTTGGTGGCAGGTCAACATCCAGGGGCAGACATTTCTCATAACTGTCCCTTTCCGTGAAGAGCTGCAGTCAGCAGCCAAAAGGACCCTCAGAGAAATAAGCTACTACCCGAACCCACCTCAGAATGTACCCCCGCCCCCTCTCGCCACCCGGCCAGCTCCCCGAGGCCCGCCTCCCAACTCAGCACGAAAGGAACTGGGCAAGAGAAACGTCAGTCGTGACATACTCGCACACGCCTCACTTCCAAGCCACCTGCAGCAGACACGTGAGCACGAGCAAAGTCCACCCCAGACCGGACTGCACACCCAAACACCAAAAACTGGATTTCACAAGTTCAGCAGTCAAACTGATTATGCAAAGAACATCTCAGAAAAAAACATCATTTGATTAACAACTAGGAAAAGATTATAGTCTATACCTTACATAGTAACTACACATCATGTATAACTTAGTTACATATAATAACCATAAATAGATCATAATTACTATAGAATAATAGATATTGCATGTACATATGATAACTGTAAGGAGTTAAAATATAATAATTATAAGGAGATAAAAAACAGAAAATGTCAGTGGCTGTTCATGTGATCTTTGGATGGAGAAAGGCCATCTTTATAACACACAAAAACAAAGAGGGAACCATAAACAGAACAGAAACAGATTTTATACCTAAGAATGTAAACTCTCGAGATGCCGACGTTTCAATGAACAAAATCGAAAGCAAATTTTAAAAAATAGGAGAAAATATTTGCATTATATATTAAAAACGAAGCATTAATAGTTCTAATGTACTTGATTATTTTTAAGATCAGTAAGTAAAAGACAACCCTCATGGAACGGCATTCATTCATTAAAAATACACTAAAAACATATCAAATGATATATAACTTCTCTAGAGTTCACAAAGATCTATCAAAAAATTAGAAATCAGTGCGTCATTGAAAAAGTTGTATTTGTTTTTTTAATATGTTTGATAAGGTTTTTTTTTTTTTCTTTTTTTTGGTAAGGTCTGATAAACCAGACATTCAAATACAGGTGGAGGAAGTATACATTTATACAACTTTTCTAGGAGTTTTTTACCAAGAAGCTTAACGATTTCAAACGCCGTCGTCCATTGAGTCTAGTTCTGTGGCTTTCAGGGGAGATCAGAAACGTGTAAAGTTTTGGGTGTAAGGACATTGCCTGCAGCACCATGAACCATGAAACGGTGGGCTCCAAACATTGGGGAACAGACGGGAGAAATTCGTTGTGGTTTTTTTCTCCCATTGGATAGAAAACTACACAGTCACTTAAACAAACGTGATTCTGAAAAGTTGATCAACCTTGGAAAACGCTGATGACACTAGGAAGAGAAAACGCGGGATCAAAACGCTGTAAAAAACAGTGACTTCACCTTCGAACTGTGTCTCAAAATTACCTGTCTCCGTATTCATGAGCAGCTACACACACCGACTCTAACTTGGTCCTCCTCCACGGTGAATCGCCAGCACGCTGCAGTATCCCCACTCTGGAGCACAGGAAAAAGATCGAAATCAAACCCTCCAAGTAGTAAATGTGTTTTTCTTCCCCTTAGATGGTGGCATTAACAGGCAATTTTGTTTTGGCTTCAAACACATGATTTTTCCCCCCAAATTCTCAGTAATAGGCACTTATTACATTTATCATTGAAAAAGGAGAGCTTTTTTAAATGTACAACAACGTCCTTTATCTGGGATGAGATATGCTGCTGATATGTTTTTTTTTTTAATTCCGTTTCTTAAATCGAATTTAAGATCATTGATCTCGTACCCAAGCACAGAGCCGTTCCGATAGCACGTGGAGGCCATAAAATTGCTTGCATTTTTATTGATACTTTTCACTGTTTTTTTTTTTTTAAGTTGATAAAAATGTTCCGGGCAAAAACGGGAAGTTAACTCCATCTCCAGTGTCTTCGTCACTCGTGTAAATCTCTCTCAGATAATGAACACTGACATTTTTTTGACTTAACTATGTTTTTGTTGAAAAACAATTTTAAACGGGGACAGGCAGTTCCATAATTCATCATTTCTTCTCTTCCTACTTCTCTTTCAAGAATCTAAATCAGCTACTCGCATGGCAGGTCACCTGACTCTGCGGTGACAGCTCACTTCGCAGCGTGGGCAAGCCATCAGACACGCACACGTTCTCGTAGAGTTACCAATAGCGTGTCATCGATCGCGTTACAGTTACTCTAAAATAGTTTGTGCTCTTCTCTGTCAGAATCTAAGCCACCGCTTAAAACGCGAAGACTGGGGTACATAGATACTGTGGAATATGACTCAGCCACAAGAAGAGATGAAATACAGCCACTTGTGACAACGTGGCTGGACCTCGAGATACTCATGCTGAGCGAAAGAAGCCAGACAGAAAAGGTTGAAAACCACATGATATCACTTTTATGTGGGATGTAAACCTAAGAACAACACATGAGCGGGACAAACAGAGACTCCTGGGCATGGACAAGGGACCAGTGGTTCCCAGAGGGGAGAGGGAGGGGGCAGGGGGAGGTAGACGGGGTAAAGGGGATCAAACGTGTGGTGACAGAAAGAACTCTAACCGTGGGAGGGGACCTGGTGTGAACACACACAGGCCTTACTGCTGAAGTGTGCAGATGAAACTTACTGAGTCTCGTGAACCAGTGTCACCATAAAAACAAACAAACACCTCGCAGACTGGACCCCCCGGCGTCCAGCCGCTGTGGTTCGCGTGTCCCAGCCATGTGGAGCGGGCACCCCGGTGGGCGCGGGTCCTGCAGCGCGGTCTCTCCTGGGGGCTGAGGCCTTGGCTGCCCTGGGACCTGGGGCGCCGGTCACGAAGCCGGGCCACCAGGACCAGCGAGCGAGGCCCGCTGCAGGGCGGGAGCTCCGCGTGGTTCGGACCCGCCGGGGCTGGTGCTGTGGACCGTGCAGCTTGCAGACCCCCGCCCCGGAGACGCTGAGGGCCCTGACCCCGCCCCGGAGACGCTGAGGGCCCTGACCCCCGCCCCGGAGACACTGAGGGCCCTGACCCCGCGGGGCGCGACCGGGGCCAGCACCCACGTGCCTGCAGCCGCTCTGAGTCTGAGTCCCCAGCGTGCGGAGCGCTGAGCCGCCAGCTCCCGCCAGGGCCGCGGGCAGCCGCGGCCAGCTTGAACTTGGCCTTGAGAGTGGCACAGCCCGGGCTGGCCGGCACCTGTGGCCTTGCTGGGGTGCTACCCGCAGGCTGCCCGCTCCGTTCTCCCCGCGGGGCCGCCTGTTCCCACGGCGATGCCCCGGGGCCCAGCCAGGAGCCCCGCCCCCGCCCCGCGACCCCTCCCCCACACTGCGGCCCCTCCCCTATCCTACAGCCCCTCCCCCATTCGACAGCCCCATCGGAATTCACCCGCTTGGTGCGTGGCCGGGTTCTCCGCTGGGACCGCAGTTGTGACATCGTCTTCCTGGGGTGGAAATACACGCGTGTCTTCCAGACAACACTAACAAGGAGAATGAATGTGTAATGCGGAGCTCACGGTCGGCATCACCCGCACTTCTCTGCAGACGCCTGTCACGACCACGGTCCCTGTGGTCTCTCCTACACGGTGACAGCCCCGGGGGCCTCACGCTGTCCGCCCCCCGCCAGGGTGGCTGGAGCACGGTGGCCGTTCCCTGAAGGGGCCACTCAGGTGGCCCTCGGCCAAGTCTACTAAGAATGTTTTTCTCTTTCCACGGACATTTCATTTAATTTTATTATTTTTTCCTCTTTACGCAGAAATTGAATTTTATTGTTTCCTTTTGAATCTTCTGAAGTGAGGTGCATTTAAGGAGAAAATCAGCATGCACGAGGAAGGCCGCTGCTGGGACTTGGCGCAGGCCGGGTCGAGGACCCTTCCAGCCCTGACACTGGGGTCACGGCCTCCCGGGCAGGTCTAAGGCCAAGGTGGCCCGGCGGTCAGGCCAGCTCTGGGGACCCGGGCTCTCGCTGCCGACACGTGGGGCGTCAGAGGTGCACCCCGTAAACGTACATTATTGAGCTTTGTCACCCGACCCTCCCTGATTTCCCACAAACTATCTAGTGACGTGTGGGGGTGCTCCGTGCTGAGGGCACACAGCGGAAGGGTGGAGGCCGGCACTGGGGACACGGGTGGCCCGGGGTGTCACCCTCCTGTGGGGACTCAAACTCTGAGGGGCGGAGCCAGCCGCCCTGCGGGGCAGAGGGCCTGAGGGGAGGGCCGGGCAGGGCTGCTCCTGCCGTGGGGACGGGCGGGCCGTGCAGAGCTGACCTGCCTGGGCGTCTCCCAGGGGTCCCACTGACGGCTGAACGCAACAGTGGGGGCGACCTCGGGGCAGCCGACGGCCGGGCCGGCCACAGCACTCTCCTCCCTCTTCTGGAGTCCGGAGTGGCCACCGGGAGGGAGGTGACGGAGCCCGGGGACCAGGACAACGAGCCCCAGTCTGCAGTCTGAGCCGGGCCCTGTGACCAGTGCCATGCCGGGCGGGAGGCCCCTGCCATCCGCACACAGACGAACGGAGGGGTCTCGAGCCCACGGCTGAACCCCGACACGCACACGGTGTCTACAAAGTCAGTCCACTCACCCGGGAAGCTTCACCATCGTGGAAGTGGCTTGATTCGGAGATGTCTATTTTTATCTCAACCGTCTGCTTCTGCACACAAACGAAGCGAATTGTTGTCCACCTTTGTTAAGCTGGAATGACGGGAGGAGGGCCCACCGACGTCACCAAACTCCGAATCATAAAATACGTTACGAGGAATGTAATCGTTATTTTTAAATTCGGTAAAGAGCGTGAAGACGTCAGTGAGTACGAGGGGGACGGACTGTGTCACAGGACGCTGTGCTCTGTCCTCAGCGACGGGCCGCGTCCTGCGCGTGCTGACGACCAGCCCCAGGTCCGAGCAGGACGCTGGGGCTGTCGTGAAGTGTCGTCGTTCGCTACTTATTTTCGACATTGTGGGCTCGTCTCTCCCACCAGGTGTTAGGTCCCCGAAGCCAGGGTCCCCCGTGACAGGCCTCACTCACAGGTCACCGTGTGGAAGCCCCGAGTCCCCACGCGACTGGACTTGGAGACGGGGTCCCCGGAATGCACGGGGCG
Source organism: Macroglossus sobrinus (assembly GCA_004027375.1). Lineage (NCBI taxonomy): Eukaryota > Metazoa > Chordata > Mammalia > Chiroptera > Pteropodidae > Macroglossus > Macroglossus sobrinus. The sequence continues at coordinate 106,217 of PVKZ01003668.1, read as the reverse complement.
GTGACAGTGGCCCCACCCCGCAGACACCGCGGCCGCCCGGGACGCAGGGCTCGGCGAGCAGGTGCGTGTCACCCACACCTGTCCTGATTTAGGGCTCGACCGCGGCACACGCCCCTCCCCCGCAGATCAGCACACTCCTCCCTGTGTCCAGGACACACCGGTTCTGCCGAGACTCTGTCACCACACCTGTGCAGGCGTCCACGCCCGCAGCCTCCCAACCAACCTGTCCTGCAGGTGCAGAGGCGCCCACGGTGACCCAGAAATCGCTGGGCCTCGCCCCCCACCCTGGGAGGCGGCCCACGTGGGCGCTCACCGGGGAGCAGCCCCGAGATGGGGTGCGGACGGGGACGCCACGGTCTCACATGGCCGGGGTCCTGCACGTCAGGGTCCCTGAGACCCCCTCCCACGCTCAGCTCGTGTCTCCTCTTGTGCCCGCCCAGCACGGGCCTTCTGCACACGCGGGCTGGCACGCCAGTGCGTGTGACGGGGACGCGTTCAGGGGTTCCCAGAGCCAGTCAGACAGACGCTGGCTGGATGGGTGGACGGATCACAGACATATGGATGATTGACAGATGGTAGATACACATAGACAGCGGACAGATGACGGACAGTGCTGGTAGACAGAGGACGGAGGATGGACAGACAGGCGCTGCACAGATGGAGGGCCACCTGGCTTAAGGAGCGTTTATCAGCATCATCCATCCATCGTTACCCCTCAGACATCAGAGGCCCCAGCGCAGGGAGGAGCGTTCGGTGGCGGGGTGTGTGCGTGTCGCTGCGTGCCCAGCTTGAGGGGAGGGGGAGGCAGGGAGGACCCCGCGGGGCCGACGGGCTGGAGCAGCTCCCGGCGCTGTCAACCGGGGAGCCACAGCTGTTCGCCTGGACCGTGTCCCCGGGTCCACGAGACACACTCGGGGACTGTCACCTCGGAGGCCTTTCTCTGTGAACTGACAGCCGGCGAGACAGACAGCTGAGCTGCCTCGTCACCGGCCGCAGCCCCAGAAACAGCCCCGTGTGGGCTCCCCGGGGTGGGCCACCTGCATCTGGGAAGCGCACTGCGCAGCACAGAGAGGGTCTCGAGCCAGGGGCAGCAGGAGGGGGCAGGGCCCCCGCCCAGCCTCTGCCCGGATGGGCTCGTGGGGCCTGGGCCTGCACTGGCTGCTCACTTATATCTCAGTCCCTGTCCCTGCTCCAGTTGCTGTCGCCTCCCACGTTCACCACCTGCTTTGAAGAAACTCGGCCGAGCCCTACGTGGCCCCTGGCCCTCCAAGCCACCGGACCTACTCTTCCTGATCTGCCAGATCTGAGGACCTCGGGGTGCTGAGGCCGGCGGCTCAGCTCCACCCGGCTGGGAGGGTCTGACGTTCACACGTTCCTGGGCACGTGGCGGGTGAAGAAGCCGTCCCCGGGGTGGAGAGGCCCCGGGTTGCCGGCCTCGTCAGACCAGGAGAGAGCGGCCTGTGTGCAGAGCCTGCTGCGCGGGAGAACCAAGGTGACGGGCCAAGGTGACGGGCCAAGGTGACGGGCCAAGGTGAAGAGCCAAGGTGAAGGGTCAAGGTGACAGCCCAATGGGGTGGGGGAGGCACTTGACTCCACCCTGGCCACCGGCCCCCCACCCCCCATGAGGCCCAGCCACGCATTAAGCCACCGTCCTTCGCGAACAGAGAACGTGCCCCTCACATCCTGCATTCCTGGCGTTCATCTCCCCAAAGTAAACCACGACCCGCACAGATCTAGACAGGTGTGGGGGCCACCCACGGCCGAGAGGGGGACGTTTGTCACAGACCGAGACGGAAGCCCAGGTCGTCGCCCACACACACACACACACACCGAAGACTAGATCCAAGGACAGGCTCTCCGGGCATGTGGGGCTGGTGGCGGAAAGTTCCAGAAACAGCCGATCGAGACGTTTTCTCAACGGGACTAAACAGCAAGGAGAAGTTGCCGTAGGACGTTCCGACAAAGAAGTGACATAGCGTGTGGCTCACTGTGTCATGGTTCCCCCGGGAAGCTCTGGGCGAGGCGTCTTAAACGGCGTGCACTCCTGCAGGTCGCGCTGTGCTGGCGAGCGATGACCGGTGCCCAGTGCCAGTCCACGTCTTGCCAGGCCACGGGCGCGGGGAGGACCCTGCCCTTCCTTCCAGCCTCTGCGCTGGGGTTTTGTTCCCGGTGGTGATCACCGATTTCCCTCTAACGTGTTTCTGCTCTGTGTGTGCCCGTGAAAAGAAGAAGCCACGTTGCTGATATGAAACGTCTCCAAAGGATCAGAGAGAAAAAGGAGTCCGAGTTAAGCCTGAGCTTAACCCCCTCAGGAAGCGAAAGCCACGCAGGACACCACTCCGACCGCACGCGTGACGTTTGTTTGCCTCACACGAAACACGGCGTGGGCTGCAGACGGGGTGGGAGTCTTCCTCCAGCTCTCGTGGGGCGTAATGAACGTCCAGCAAACGACACGTAATTTCAATCCCAACTATTGTCTTCCAGACTTGGGGAGACTCTTGACTTCTCCTAAAAACTCAAAGACAGATGTTTCCAAATTAAAAGCTGCTTTTGATCGCTTTATGTAGGGTTAGTATGGTCACGGTTTTTATTTTAAAAAAAGCAAAAGTTGTTTGATAACATGGATGAACCTCGGAAACGGAATACTAAGTGAAAGAAGCAGAAGCAGCCACCAAGGCCCAGGTAGTGTGACTCCTTCTACAGGAAATGTTCAGAACGGGCAGAAACGTGGGAAGAGGCGTGGTTCAGTAGGGCCGTGGGGGCGGGGCAGACAGAGAGGGATGGCCTCTGGGTCCATCCAGTCTCCTGTGGGGTCCGGAAAACGTTCTGGAATTAGAGGTGGTAGCTACAGGGTCTGTGATCACACTAAAAACCACGGATTTGTACACCTTTGAAAGGCAACTTTAGTGGTATGTGAATTACATCTCAATGGGACCGTTCTGTTAACCGATTTGTTGAACTTCCTGAAAAAAATATCAACAGCCCATCTCCCACGCTGATAATTTTAGTCTCTCCGTCTTCTCAACCAGATGCTCCTGTTCCCCGTTATTTCGTGGCCCCCTCAGGGGACTGGTGCGCATACGGAAAACCAAGACGCGGCTCTTTGAAAAGATGAAGGAAACCGACACATCTCAAGGCACAAAGGAGAGCAAGAAGGAAAAGATTTCACTACAGATCCCACACTCCATCGGAATAATTTCAAGACGATATTACAAATGGCTGTCAGGGAATAAATCTGAAAATTCAGGTGCCTGTCATTTCAGAAAAATGAAACTTATACCAACGATGACCCAGAAAGAAATAGAAAATTTGAATAATTCAGTAGCAATCAAAGGAGGTGTAGCTGTACTTAAAACTACCCCCGGCACCACTATTTCCCCCCCCCCAAAAAAAAAAACAAAACTCTAGGCCCAAGTAATTAATTCTATCTCATGTTTAAGTGGGGTCACAGGTCAGAGAAAAAAAGAAGGGGGACAGTCACAATAATTTTTGTGAGATGGTATAAGAAACAGAAATGATAGACCAACCTTCCTCGTGCATATGGATGTCAAATTTACAGATAAAATATTAGCAAATCGAAGATGGCGATGTGTGAAATGGAGAACACATCACAAAATTTGGGGCTCATTTCTGGAAGTAGCCTATTAATGTAACAAAAGAGGAAAATTATATAATCATAGACTTGATCAAGAAAACGCATTTGAAAGAATTTAAGTCCTATTATGATTTTTTAAAAAATCTCTTTTAACAGCAAGGAATCGGGTGGCACTTCACCCCTAGGATGAAAGATTTCTTTGAAGGTGGGGGCAGGTGGAAACACCATGGTTATGGGGAAGGATCTCTAAAAACGTATTTAATAGCGAAACGTTGACACCTTTCCCTCTGAGATTGGAAAGGAAGCCACGAGGTTTGGTGTCACCACCTCTGTCTCGCATTCAGCTGCCAGTCCCAGCCAGAGCAGCAGAGACACAAAGGTCAGAGGAGAGGTGACCCCACTGCCATCATTTGCCGATGAGGTGACTGTGCATGCAGAAAACAAAAATGACGAGAAGGAATAAGTGAGTTTAGAAAAATGATTAAACCCAAGGTCGCTATTTTAAAAAATCGATCATATTTCTGTGCGCTCCCTACAAACAAACAGTTGGAAAATGAAGTATGAAAACCGGTATCACTTACAATAGCACAAAATGCATATTTAGGGGCTGAATCTATAAAAAGACGCACGAGGAGTCCGCAGGGAAAACTATATAGAACGTGAAAGAGAAGAATAAAAACCGATCTCATTAAACGAGGGAGGGCTACGCCTCGTACATGGGTGAGAAGCTGGGAGCCAGGCGGGATTGAGGCGGGCGAGGCGGGAGGCTGGGCGCGGGGCGGGGGCCATAGTAAGAGAAGACTGCGCGACGCGGCCCGTGTCACATCGGTTCCGAGGAGAAGGCGCTGTCAGCTGCGAAGCTGGCCGGGCTCCCCGTGCAGGGAGGGAAGGGGGCACAGATGACGCAGGGCAGGGCCTCTGACGCCATCGTGGCGTCTGTCCCCTGGGGCAGAGCACCCCGTGAGCAGGGGCCCGGCCACCGCGGCGATGGCGAAATGCCTGCCCTGCCCGGGGCGCCCCTCTGCCCGGATCGGCAGAGGGGACCCAGCGATCAACCGTGCTTGTCCCCACAGGCTGAACCCAGGATTCTGGTCTACCTCGATCTGTGAAAATGCACCTGCCAACTAAAAAGTATGAATTCCGCTTTGGTCCCTAGACTTGTTCCCTAGGCAACAGCACGAGGGCTAATCCTTTGGTCCCAGCGTGGAAACTTCTAGATGACTTCGAGGAACAGTTGCTGCATCTTCGGAACGAATTATAATTACAAACGGCCCGGATAGTGGTGCCGTGTCGCTTTGCCAGCGGGAAGCCCTGAGCATCTCACTTTGGACCGGAACTCTTTCTTCTGGGCCGGCGTCCGTTGGTTGCCCTCCCAGGAAAGCCATGGGATGATGGGATGTCTTTTTGGGTTTCGACAAGGCAAGAGCGGTTAAAGCAAGTCTTCACTGGTGAGAATTCGACATTTTCCTCCTCTTCCCCTTCTCGTAGCATCGGTTGATCAGCTGATACCAGCAATTCCAGTTCCGCTGGGATGGAACCCCCCCTTTCCTCCCGGGGTACGCGCTTCGCACTAAAAGCCTCGGCTGTGACCCAGCCGGGAAGCACGGGCAGGAAGGCGGACGAGAGCCTACCGCCTGCGGCTTGGGGACCCGAGGAACGACATGGCGGGTGTCCCCTGGGTTCGCGTGTGGACGTCCGTAGGTCTTGGACAGGGTGCTGCAAGAATCTACTGGATGACTATTTTGTCCTCTCATGTAAAATGTTTTCAACCATTTCAACAGGGAGCAAGCATCCTTACCTCGCGGGCCAAACCACGCCAGAAGGCGGGCTGGACGGGGCCCACCGCCCGTAGTTGGCTGACCTTGGCCTAAAAGGTTAACATGTGCTCACATTCATCCGTAGACTAAGTGATCTCGGGGTGGCGGCTGCTTGTGACAGGAGCTCTGTGATGGAGAAATTGGACGAGACTAAAAGTATTTGGAATGAACCTCCTTAAAGATGGAACCCACCTTGCTTTGCCACTCCTTATAATTGCCTTGTAACAAATAAAGTAAATGATTAAACCAAAAAATAAAATCCTGCCATTATTCTTTGAACATATACTTCCTCATGAATTTGCTATGTTTACACAAACAGTTATTAGCCAGAATGTAATTCTCTTTCTCATAATGGGGTTGGTAGCGGTTGGATATTTCGTTATATATACTCTTGGCTAGACTCCCTTGTAAAATTTTATTTTTCACTCCATTGCCCGTTTGTTGTATTTACAAGTTGAAATTTTAACGGTCATTTTGTGTTCTTTATGTAATCACTGTGTGGGACATTGATAGTTAAAAATCACTTCTTAAAAAAAGATTTTATTATAGAACCAAAAGGGTTCATTTCTGGAATCCTAATCCAATTGAAGTGTAGAATCATAGAACTTTCTCTCACAACTAGTGGCTGATGTGAATGTTTTAAAAGATGCTAATGATGTCTCAAATCTCTCTTGGGAATTACGTAGTTCCCAGTACTGTTTGGTACCATATTTCCGACCACACTGTGGCTTTATGCTGGCCTCGTGAAGACATCATGGTTTCAGTACATATGGATATAGAATTATTTGTAGAACTGTCATCTAGTCTAAAATGTGATTTACTCCATCATGAAGGTATATCTGTCCATCTTTGTCCTTGATACTTAGGTAAAACTGCATTCAACTCAGAAACAAAAAGACTGCAAATCAAAAATGTCATCTATTTCAAAATAGTTAGATACTCGTGTCATAGGTAATTGCAGACATATTCGAATAACTAAAATGTTTCATTTTAGGATTTTCAATTTTTCCGGGAATGGGTTGTTTTAAAATGGATTTTTTTTTCTTGTGACAATTCAATCTGAAATTTATTTTTAAAAGACAAGAATATTACCATGTACTAATTTAATCACCTACTTATAGAGGCATGTTTTACTCTGTTAATTATTCTAAAAATAACCGTGTGTCCATGCCCTACTTGCAAAGATGATACTTCGGTGGAAATATCGGGCAGAGAAATCTCTGTCGTGATTGTTGTACAGATCACAGAAAAATAAAAATAAAATCTTATTCTCTGAATCACGTTAAGCTTTTGCATTTTCTAAATCAAGACGAGAAAGCGGTGTCCAGATTGGGGGTTTAGCCCTGAGGGAGGCTGCACGCGTATCAGGTGGCGATGTTACTTAGACGAGAAAACGAGGTTTCAGAAAAATACGTGGCCATTGATGGACAGTGGCGGTTTGACGTTCAGACTCGGGTCTGCGTGACTCTGAGCCTGTGGCCGTCCCCTGGGCTGGGGTGGGGCCGCAGAGGTCCACGGCTGCCGTGGGGACAGCAGGAGGAGGGCCCTCCAGTCGTGGCCAGCGGGGGGGGCCTTCGGCAGGGGCGGAAACCCAGCCCTCGAGGTCGCTGGTGCTGAAGACAGGCCAAGCTGTCCCAGGCGAATAAGCGACCCCACCTTTTGGAGCTCGGCACCCCCTGTGGGACGCGGTGACCCGGCACGGTCGGCTGTGGCTGAGACCTGGCTACGTGACACCTCCTCTCCTGTGGCACCTCCACTCCTGTCCCCACTGGACGGGGCGGAGCCGGGGTGGATGCTGGGTGAGCACAGGTGAGCACAGGTATGGCAGGGGCGCAGCAGTGTGCTGGGGAGGCTGGAATGGCTTGAACTGGGGCGAGAAGGCAGCAGAGCCCCATCAAGGGGGTGCTGTGACAGAAAGCAGGGCTGGGATTCGGAGACCGAGAGTACGTGGACGAGCGAGGGACAGCAGCGAGAGCAGAGTGACAAGCCCCTGAGCCGGGCCTTCAGAGACGGCACGGGGGGGGGGGGGGGGGGGGGGGGGGGGGGGGGGGGGGGGGGGGGGGGGGGG
>PVKZ01003668.1:0-98637 GCA_004027375.1 Macroglossus sobrinus | reverse complement strand
GGGAGGACTGTCCGTTTTCAAGGTATGATAACGACACTAGGAAAACACATTTTTTAAAGAGTCCTCCCTCATCTCCTGAAGCTGCATCTGAAACACGAATGAAATAATAATACAAAGTCTGATTTTTCTTTTAACGCGGCCCAGGGATGAGGGGCGGGGGGGGGGGGTCCCCACGAAGCAGGCTTGCGATAACGTGGCACTAGGAGGTGGTGGGCGGGGGGCTTAGTATATTAGTTTGTCTGCGCCTGTCATTGAACACTGTCCGTGATAAGAAAGTCCCAGGAAAAACACTCCCCACGAACTCGCGACGAGAGTCGTGGCTCTCAGCCCCCCACTGCGGGCCTGCCTGCAGGTCACACGTCGTCTGTGGCGCCGTCGCTGGGGTGTCCCCACCTACCCGCTCCGCCGCAGGGCCGCCAGAGTTGCGACAAGGGCGTCCCGAGGGCATCCCGAGTCCGGGGACGAGCAGGGCCCGGGGGCTGGAGGCGGCTCGGCGGAGCTAACTCCTCCCGGCCATGGTCTGCCCCCAGGAGCAGGTCCTGCCTCGATTCTAGTGTGTCCCTCACGGGCAGCCCCTTCCCAGGCAGGTCACCCGCACGGCCTCCTCTCTGCCCTTGACCCTGGAGGCCGCCCAGCGCGTACCCAGCGGCGGGCTGCCTTGCCCTCATCCTGCGTGGTATCCGAGGAGGACCCGGGTGTCTCTCACCCTGTGGGAAAGTCCCAGCTTCCCTGCCATCCCCTGTATTCCCCTGGAATTCTGACCAGATGAGATCAGACCCTCTGACCTATTGTTCGCTTTCCTGTGAGGAATTTTATCTAAAAAAAATCTTCCTTTCCATTCTACCTTCCAGACTGGTTTCTCTTGTTTTGTTTTGTTTTTTGTTTTTTTAAATTTTTTTTTAATGTCAATCATTCAATTGATCATTTTTAGAATTTTTAATCGGTTGTTTCTAAATATGTTCTTGTTTTATTCCTGCCAGTTCTTTATTCCATCATTTTTTATCCCTTTTTATGGATGATGTTAGCCCGTCACTTATTTCTTTGTTGCCTAAACATTCCCTGAAACCTCTTTTCTAGAATGTTCCCTTGTTCTCTTGTTTTTATTTTGTCTGCAGCGAATTCACTTCAGGTCCATGGCCTTCAGGCATTTGGTTTTGCATGTGAATTGAATTGAAATTTTTGGTGTGTCAGCTCATGGAGGTGGGGATTCTCTCTCTCAGAGCCCGTTTGCTCCTCCCCCTGGCCGGAGGCCTTGACCCGGTCCTGGCCCGGCCCTCGCCCAGCTCGGCTCGGTCCTGGGCACCGACCCCCACTCCAGCTCAGAAGCTGCATCAGCGTTTTCTCCTCTCCCGGGAGCACTTTGGTCCCCCCTAGGAGACCAAGAGGCGCCGACTCTTCTGCAGACATGGTTCTCAGAGACGTTCATGTTGTTGCAAGGACCCTCTCATGTTACATTTCCTCTCCGTAGCTGTCGTCTGTCACCGGTGGATCTCACACGTGAGCGTGGCACTGGGCCTTCAGAGTGCAAGCTACTAACGCCGTCCTACAGAGCCTCAGGCCGATCTTCCCACGGCTCCCAGAATGATCGCAGCCGTCAGCAGCCCCCTCCAGATGCGCAAGCGGCTCTGCGTGTCCAGGAGCAAACACCTGCACTTTGCCATGTCTCATCTCTAGAGATGCTGGCGGACCAAGACGCCATCTGGCCCGTGGGGAGTCAGTCCTGGGTTAGGGGTGCTTCACCCTGGGTTCCCGCGAGCGACACATTCTCACATTTCTCTCCGTGTCTTGCGTTTCACTGCGGATAAAGCATTTACTAGTACACGTTCCCTTTCATTCGGCGCTTGTATTTGTTGACCTAAAATGAAATGGACGTTTGCTTCAGAGAACATCAAATCTCCAGCAAAACTGTGTATAGCTATGTTCTATATATCAGTACATATTATATAGTACATAAGTATATATAATGTATACTTATTTATATCAATAATATAATTACATATTATTGAATATTCATATATAATCGTTATACGTTATAAAATATGTATTTATATACATCTGCACGATACTCATTTCCTAGCAGACGTACAGAACAGGAGCTGATGTGCTTGTATCATGGGTGCTTCTTGGGTCCATCAAGTTCCTAATCTTTTTCCTGACTCTTTCCTTTTTCCAAGGCCTGTGGGATGGGGGGCAGGAGTCAAGTGCCTGACACCTAGCCCATCTCAGAACCTCGCTTTCATAATGTCTCCCACAGCTGATTTGCTTTTGCTGTCTCAATGGCGGCCAGCTGACAGCCCCCTTCAGACTGCTCGGTAGGTCAAGACCTCTATAGTGGGAGTGAGGCAAACACTTCTAAAAAAAAAAGAAAAAGGAGAGGAGAGAGAGAGAGAGAGAGAGAGAGAGAGAGAGAGAGAGAGAGAGAGAGAGAGAGAGAGAGAGAAGGAGACAGGCTGGATGGAAATGTCCCAGGCGTACATGCTGTGCCATCTCTACCCCGTAAGGACCCCCACTGGAGTGACAGCCGCTGGGAGTGGGCTAGTAGCCATGAACTTGGGCGTGGGGGACAGAACCGGAAATCGGTAGACAAGTCCCGGACACCAAGGGCCTGAGACAAAAATAAGGCCATAGAAGGTGATTCTCCAGCCCATTAAAAAGTGCCCGATGTTCGCGCGGTAGAAGTCTCCCGTTAACGCCTGGCGTGTGTGCACACACATACGCACAGTCTATTTTCTTTGCATCCGGTGTGAACAGTTATCTGTTTAAGACTTGGCTTTTGGGGGCACCATCAGCTTATAAAATGCTAGAGAACAAACTTAACCACAGATGTCTTTCTGAGTTGGTAAGCTTATTTTTTTAAAAAAACAGGTAAGATTAAATTCCTACGTTAAGGGCTTTTTCTATCTCTACTTTCTCTGTGAAAACTTGTTTCCTGAAAATTCTATCAGGTGAACCTAAAATTTAACTGAATATCAAAAACATGGGAATATAATGAGGAAAGGCCAGGTTCAAGGTATATTTCTCCATTTATCAAATAAAGTAGCACGTATCCTACTTACCGCTAGGGACTTAATCCTCTGAAATGGCCCTCTTTTTTTTAAAAAAAAAAAAACTAACTAAATAACAATGAGAATACTTCCAGCCATAGATTAGGTGAAAGAAGAGTTTAATTACTTAAACTTTCCAGATTAACTAATTAACGGTCACATGCATAGGCTCCTCTGGAAAGTAGTTTACCCTAGAAATTCTATTTGTCTTTATTATAGCCCTTTAATTTTTATGTAAAGACCATCCTTTGCATCTATATGCCTAGTAAATGGGCTTATAAGGTGATTTGCATAATTATAGGACTAAAAGACTTCAAAACTTGATTCATTTAATGAAATACGCAATTTATTGGTGGTTAGGAAGTTGAATCATCTATAGGTCACTAAGTATAGTCGATACATTTGTAAGGTTTGTTTCTCCAAGATCAATTAGGTTCCCGGTCTTTTCCATTTTTTCTTCTCTGGAGCCTGTGACGATAGGGCCAGGAACAGGCTTATGGCATTTGGCCTGTCTTAACAACCCGGTTTTCAAAATATTTCAAAATAATTGTTTTAACACTCGAAGCTTACCGAAAGTTTAAAAATACCATTGTTCGTTCTCATATATTTATCTCCGTTACATGACACTTTGAGTGTTTATGTAGATTTAAGTTTTAGAGATATTTAGAAATATTTGAAGATCAGTGCCAATTTACATGGATTTCTTTTTCTTACGGTGTGACTGACATACTTTTAAAAAATAAAGCTACGAGTTAAATATAAAACAGAAAATAAAATTTAAAATCTGGACTCATACATTTTACAAATTTATCTTTTTCCATCTCCCCCAATGCAGCTTTGTGATCGTTCATCTCATAGCTCCGCTTCTCTGTCTGTAAGGTGGGATTGATCATAAACCCTCCATGGTTTTATTTTCATACAGCATTTCCAGAAATCTTGAGTGTGGTTTAGTAAACGTATCAGAACTAAACAATACACTGAGAAGAGAAGATGAATATCCTGTCTACGGATTATTCTCAGAATGTGGTATCAAAATTAATATGTGGCTCGGCGTAGGATCTTGAGGTCCCGACAAACGATACAATGAGTAGAAGAATTTGTTAACCTGACATTTTCACGGCCTAAATATAACAGCCAGTTCTAAGTCTTCATGACCTAGGAATCGTAGGTAGCCTATGGATTTCGGGCTGCTTTTAAACCTTTTTGTGGTGTGTTAATACCCGCATTGCAACTCATAGCTCCAATCCACTGCGGGACACTGCGGGGAGCCCACACTTATATCCCAGGATATTTTCTTCGGCGATCATGCACGCACTTTGGACGCCCGCAATCTGCCTGCCGACGTTGCAAACTAATTCTTTACTCGAAGCCCCACGTCATTTTGGGTCATAGCATCATCCGGAACAAAGCCCCGACTGTTAGAATTCAGTTGACACCGTGGCTGACGACCCTGATGACACTGGCGGAACCTACCCAGACAGTCCCGAGCCGTGTGGTGCTCACGCAAACACAAAACAGATCTCCAAAAAAAAAAAAAAAGAAAAAAGAAAAAAGCATTTGAGTCCGTGGAGAAGCCTGGGGACTTAGAGGCTTAGCGGAGCAGAATGCAGAACAGGAAGATGCCATGTGTACACCGACGCTTTCCCGCAAGTCACCGCACCCTAATCTGGAGAAGGAAGTCAGCAGGTGTGTTGAAGACTTCATCCCCCGTGGCACGGGTTCAACACCTCCAGCTGCTTCTCGGCTGAAAAGCCTCCTTATGCAGCCGCTCTGCGCCAGCGCGGAAGAACGGAACGCTGGAGACAAAGCCAGCGGGGTGACAGGGTTCCAGCTGGTGGAGAGAAAAATTATCACCACCACATTGGAAAAGACGAGGTAACGACAAACTTTAATAAAGAGGCTTTGTCAAATATGGCTATTTTCATCATCTGGCTTTGGTATTTCAGAGGTGAAGGCTTCTTGCGGCAATGCATCAGGGATCACGTGCCAAGCCAACTTTACCTGAACCAGCGCGGCTTGGGGGTCAGCATGGGAACGCGGTGCGCCCACAATTTTTTTTTGGGGGGGGAGGGAGATTAAAAACACCTAATGAAACAAATAGCCCTACAATTACTAAACTTGCTATTGAGATTCATCTGGGCTGTGCACACGCACGGGGACACTCGCTGTGGCAGGCAGCACACGTGGCCCGCCCCGCTCCCATTCACTATCTTGGCTTTGGGGTCCATTATGCGTCTGCGCAGCGTGCGGGTCTGGTTTGCGAGGCCCTGTGCTGAATGAGTGGGGGTGTGGGGGGGCTCGGGGAGCACCGGATTTCAAAACGTGACCGTTGACACACACACACACACACACACACACACACACACACGCACACGCAGACGCGCGCGCGCGCACACACGCAGCCGGGTAATGGGCCCGCCCCACAAGCCAGCAGCTTGCAAGGTCTGCTGTGGTTTGTTTGACCCCGGAGACAGGGAGTCGCTTGGAAGGGACGCATCCGCCCCGCGGGGACCCCGGGGCCGGCGCGGGCACCGGCGGGAGGGCGGCCGCGGCCTCGCAGCGGCGGCGCCGGCGCGGCCCGCCCGTGGGAACCGCACGCCGCCCGCGCGGGCCGGTGGGCGGGAGGCGCCGCGCCGCGCGCAGCAGCACCTAGCGGAGGCCGGCGGCGCGTGCGCGTGCGCGCGCTCGGGGCGGCGCGGGGGCGGGCACGCGGCGCGGGGGCGCGCACGGCGGGCGGGGCGGCGCGGCGCGCGCGGGCGCTCGGGGCGCACACCGGCCGGCGGCGCTGACGCGGGCGGCGGCGGCGGCGGCTGAGGCGTCCGCGGAGCCGGCGGCGCGGGGCGCGGGGCGGCCGAGGGGCCCGCGGAGAGCGAGCAGCGCGGCGCGGCGGCGGCGGCGGCGGCGCCGGGGCGGCCGAGCGCGCGGGGAGCGGGGCCCGCGGACCCAGGGCGCGCGGTCCCGCCCGGCCCGGCCGCACCCGCGTCCGCGTCCGCGCCCCCGGCCGCGACCCCCGGGCGGCCGGGCGGAGCGGCGCCGCCGGGAGCATGTCGGCGGGCGGCCGCGACGAGGAGCGGCGGAAGCTGGCGGACATCATCCGCCACTGGAACGCCAACCGGCTGGACCTGTTCGAGATCAGCCAGCCCACCGAGGTGCGCGGGCCGCCGGCGGCCTCCCCCCCGCCCGCGCCCTCCCCGCGGGGACCCCGCCCGCGCCCGCGCCCCGGAGCGCCCCCCGCTCGCGCCCCGGCCCCGGAGCGGCCGCGCGGTCACCTGCGCCCGGGGTCGGGGTCGCGGCCGCCGGGGGGCGGGGTCGCGGGCGGAGCGGGGTCCCCGCGGGCGGGGGGCCGCGGGCGGGGGCGGGGCGCGGGCCGGGCGGGGGGCCTGGGGGGCGCGGGCCGGGAGGGCGCCCCCGGCGGGCGCGGGCGGGGCCCGGGGCCCGGGGCCCGAGTGGCCGGCGGGCGTGGTCGCACGGCGGGATTGTGCCCGGTGCCCGCGTCCGCAGCCCCGGACGGCGGGCAGCGCGGACCTTTGTCCCCGCGGAGGGCACGGCACCGACGCCGTTGTGCCCGGGGGTTTGGGGTTCTGGGGTTCGGGGGCGCCCCCCGCGGGAGCGAAGCAGGTGACGGGGCGGGCGCGGCGATGGTGCGGAGTCGCCGGCGGCGCGGCCCGGAGTCGAGCTCCAGGGGGCAGCGAGGGTCCCCGCGTCGCCGCCGCGGCGGGGGCGGGAGGACCGCGCGCCTCCCGGGGGCCGGGCCGGGCTCGGGGAACCGCAGGAAACCGCGCCGCTCCGGGCCTGGCCCGCGGCGGTCGCCCGGGCAAAGCCGCCTCCAGCCCCGCACAGGACGGGGGGGTCGGACGCGCTCCGTCCCGGGCGGCGGGGAGGGGGCGCTGCGCGGGACAAAGACCCGAGCCGATCGTAGCGTGAGCGTGGGGACTCGGTTCGATCTCGGGTCGCAGTGTCGCGCAGACTCACAGCGCGCAGCCCGCAGGCTTGAGCCCGCCTAGGAAGTGTGTTCAGAGCATCTTTTGATTCGTTCTACTAGGTAACTCAGTCCGTGCTGTTTGTCACCGCACCGGTTCTGGGCCACCAGTCACGTAAATTTCACGAGAATGAAATTTACTTCTTTTTCTTAATCCCCAGTTGATATTTTTTGAGCTAAGTTGGTGTTCACCGTTTTTAAAGATCTCGAGTTTCCCTGGGGGTGGGGTGGGGAGTCCCATTTCTTCTGTGTCCGTGGGTCGAGGTGGTCGCCTTCGTCCTAGGGCCGCTGCTAACACCGGTGTCCAGTCTGGGGAAGGTTCCGCCCTCGGCCACCTGGTCCACCCCCGGGGTGGTGCTGAAACGGCCCGCCTTCTCCAGACCTGCACCTGAATTCTGAAGTTTGAGCCTTCCCAGGGCTGGCCTGTGCCCTGCGATCCCCTCTGCTGGCGCTGGGCACCCAGTCACCCCGCCTTCGCCGGGGTCAAGGGTCGCAGGCCCTGCCCTGCCCTGTGCTGTGTTGCCCGGGGTGCTCTCTTGTTTGCTTTTCTGTTTTGTGGGCGCGTTGAAGGTGGGCCCGGCTCGGCCGTGCTGTTTCGTGGGCGGGGTGTGTGGACGGCCTTGTCCACTTATGACCATTCTCAGCTCAGGTGGGTTTGTGAGGCTGAAACCCCAGTGTGGGCGGAGGAGCACCTGTGGGCGGAGGAGCACCTGTGGGCCTTCCGGTTCCCGCTGCCAGCTTGAACACTGACAGGTTAAGTGACTCCTGGCTCACAAGGCGTCGCTTCTAGTGATTTTATGAATTAGAGGCCGGTAAGCAGACTGGCACGATGTGAAGGGTTCGATCCTGGACTCGCTGGCGGGTCTGTTGGAGGGCGACGTGCAATAATTTAGCTTTCAGGAGTATGTTTTCTTTCAGGATTAAATTCACTTTTCTTATCTCGATTTAAAAATAATTTGGTTGTGAAGTGTCCTATTTGAAGAGATCTATTTATAATTGTTTTTTGAGAGCTTCTCCAAGTCTAGTTGAGAACAGGAATATTTTTTTTTAAGTTTAGGAATAGATAATTCAGTTTACTCTTTGGGATTTTAAATTGGCTTGGTATTTTTAAAAAATCCCAAATCAGAAACTAGTATTATAATTCATCGATTTCATTAAGTTATGTTTCTGAGCACTCAGTTGAAATTTTTTCTCTATTTTCTTAGATCTGGGTGATGAGTAAAGTAAAAACCTTACTAAAGCTGGCCTGTCACTTGAGAGCCACCTTTGTTCACACCCTGCAGGTGGAAAGTTGCCGTGTGTGTATGTTGACGCAAATTTTTGAGAAATGACTATTTCATTTCGTGGTTTTTCCTCCCCATTTACACTGATTCTCCAGGAATGTATTAGGAAGCTTTTCATCATGAAACAAATGGTTGTGTTTTAAATGTCCATATGTTATTTTTCTTAGGTTTTTGTTGTTATCTACACACTTTGTTTCTGGAGAACTTGAGCTAGCACACTCCTAAGTCTTTTCTGGCTTGGGAAGTGAGGTTCAGGTGTAAATGTCTCTTTCGTTACGATGCAGGTAAACTCATTTCGTGTTTTCAAGGCCCGTGGTTCGAGTCTACTTTATCTAAACTTGTCTGAAAACTTTGCCATCTCATGATGCATTTTTACTCTATTTGGCTGTCACAGATGACACGTCTTAGCTTTCTACAAGAACGTGTTGTAGAAATGGCCTTTATTATGTCCTGTAAATGTTGAGCAGACCTACTGCAGAAATTGGTTTACAGGCATAAGATTTAAGCTTATGTGTGTGTATTTGGACAGTCTTGTCCTACGTGTGTGTATGAGAGTAAAGTTGTGGCTGGTTTTTTCTCTTGTTCGCCTTGGAGGGTGGGTACAGTGATCGTATCTACGATCAGATTTTTTAACTCCATTAATCATCTTTGATTGGTGGTTTCAGGCAGCCTTGATAACCGCTTGAGAATTCTGTGGTTTCTGTTTAGGAAGATGATAAGCTTGGCTTTGGGGATTACAGTCTCTTTTTAAGAAAATCAGACAGTGTTTTCAAATCAACGTGGTTAAGTTTGCTTTTTCCTCCTTCATACACGTGTGTGTGCAAAAAGAGGGCTACTTTATCATACGTATTTTTCAGTCGCTTCCTCACTTGGATCCCAGATTCTTTGGAATTTTCAAGTGAGGGTTGACAATCTAACCTTAACGTTGGTATTTTGTCACCAGGAGATGGATGTTAAGCTGAATTAACATGTCGATAATTATGGGAAACTATAAGTCATATTGAAAGTGCCTTCAGGCTGTTTAGTTCTGTCCTTTTTAAATTTTTAATGTTTAATGTCAGGCTTTATCTCTTTGGAGTTTTCTGATTGTCCTGGCAGAGTGCTTCCTGCCGGTCTTTCCTTCCCGTAACCTCCTCAGCAGAGGGTTTGCGGGGTCGCCCAGAGGTCTCCGCTGCCTCTGTGGCCGTCCTCTGCTTGCGTTACCCCAGGCGCATGGTCACAGCCAGGGGTCTGTCTGTCTCCGTCCCTGATGGCGTGTGAGGCCCAGCGCTTGGAGCTTTGCTTTTTTTTGAAACTTTATTCTTATATCTGTCACGTGGTAGGTGCTCAATAAATATTTTGTGGGAAGAGTACTGAATGTGGCCGTGTGTGTGTCCCTGTCTTCCTAACAAAACGTGGGCATGTGCTTCTTTAAAACAGTGAAATCGTCTATAGAGTATGAAAGATTTGTGATTTCCAGTCTCGTTCTTTCGTGTCAGAATTACAACGAAACGCAAGAACTATGGTAGGTAGTTGACTACTTCCCTTCGTGAGGCAATTCTTAAAGTTATTTCTTTCATTATTTCTTGAGCTCAGTGCTTTCTCTTTGCGCTGTTGGGAAAAAAAAAAAAAAACCTAGAATTTGTGTGGACGCCCACGTGTGCTTTATTGAAGGTGACTATGTTATATTTGAATCCTCTGATGGATCTTGAGAAGTAACGTGATTTCTCTTACCCAGACGTGTGTGTGTGTGTGTGTGTGTGTGTGTGTGTGTGTGAATAATTTCTGCTCCGTCGGCAGAGGCGAGTGGGAAGCCTGCAGGGGAGGCCGAAATTATGGCATGCCCTGTAGCTCGCTCTCCATCCAGTCCACACTCACGCTTAAGTCCTGGCTGAGCTTTGTCCGACAACCTGTGTTTGAAGCCGGTTTGGAAACGACAGCCGTGTCATTAAACCCTGGTCCTGGGGAGGTTGCTCTCTGGTGACTAATGTGTAGTGAGCGGGGTGCTCCTGGTGTTCCTAGTATTTATAGGTGGATCAGGTCCTTTTTTTTTTTTTTTTAATGGCTTGAGCCTCTGCGGGGGGTGTAACCTTCAGCTCCCGGAGTGACTGGTTGAGGGGCGTGTCCGCTCACATGGGTGTGTCTGCGAGTCTGACATTGCTTCCTTATCTCAGGTCCAGGCTGGGCCTAGTCTGGTCTCAGCGTGGGACCCTCCCGCTGGCGAACACTCATTCTACCTCATGCGACTCACAGGCCTTCTTGAACTATCTCTCTGATCTCGGTTGTGGTGAGTGGGAGGCGAGCAGCGCCTGGTTCTTTAATATCCTTGGAAAAAATGAAAAACCGTGAATCACAGGAGCTCGGATGCGGCTCCACACTGCTGGGAGGCTTGCGAGAGCAGGCGGACGGTTTCGTCACTGAGCATTCGTGGAGCCGTCGCCGTGTGGAAGGCATGGTCACCGGTGCTGGGTGTTTCTCTGGCGGTATCGGTTAATTTGTTTATAGTTCTACCAGACCTGAACTTTGGCCTGACGTCAGAAAATGCTTATGAGTAATATAGCCGTGGTTTTGATATGAACCTGTCTTCTTCTATTATAAATAAAACGGACATGTGAGCAACCTGACGGAACACAACACTAAACCCATCCCTCAGGCGGAGAGGATTTCAGGGTGAATAGAGCTGATTGCTGCTCCCAGCTAGCTGTCTCCTTGGCGTCTTCCCCGCGGCCGCTAGGAGGGCCCTGTCCGGCTCAGACGTGCCTGCGACGGGGGTGGATGTTTGTGCGGCCGACCCACTCACCGGTGCTGGGTGTGGCCCGTCTGTGGGCTGTGAGTGACAGCCTGGCAGGGCGGGAAACCCGCTGGGGGGTTGTGGTCAGGACCCCCAGCGTGCGGGTGACAGCAGGTGTGGCCGGGCTCTGGCAGAAGTGTCGCCTTAGCATTTCTCGTCTTGCTCGGGCCCGGAGCGCGCGGGCCTGCGGGCTGCGGGGGGTGGGGACGGGCGCGCCTCTCGCCCTGCGGCCGAGCTTCTGTGCCCCAGCGGGAGGCCCGTGAGCCTCACCCACCTTTGGGCGGGCGTGGGGGACCCAAGCCTTCGCCGTTTCACGAGGTGGGAGGTCACGTGTCAGCCGGGAACGCGTTTCCCCAGCGTGATCCGTGGCTGAGGACGAGGGTGCGGGGGTTTCACGCCTGCGGGCCGCACGCGTGCGTCGTGAATGAAAGCGTTCAGAGGAGCGGAGAGTGAACAGTTCCACGCCCGGAAAGCAGCCCCCGTGTCTGCGCTTGTCACGTCCATGTTAACACGCTATCCTGCGGCTTAGGGAGGGTCGCACACGGACAGGTTGCACTCGCGCGCTGTCCCGGCGCAGGTGGGACGCACTCGGCCGGCTTCGCCCGACGGGTCGGTTGCTTGTCACAGTCAGGGAGAGTTTGGCCTGCAAGATTAGGACCCGTCCCGCGGTTTGGGAAGGTTCTGGTCCAGGAGAGCTGCGTGGCTTGTGGTGTCCAGAGTCACAGCTTGTGGTCTCCGCCGCGCGGAGTCGCACGTGTTCTGCCCTTCGCACGGGAGGCCGGCTGCCCCCCGCCCCCCGAGAATGTGCTGCCCCTCTGTTCTCTGCTGATGGCACTGCTTTCCGCGGGGACCCACTTCTGTCCCCCGAGCTCTTAGCAGGACCAGACATGCTCCCGTGCGCCAGCTGCTCCTCAGGCACCTGTGTCCAGCTCCTGAGACCGGGACTGGGGACTTCCAGGCCAGTCCCCCCCCCGCCCCCCAGCTCCAAACCTGGCTCTGAACCCGGCTCCAAACCCGGCTCACGTGTCTGGTCAAGAGAGTGAACGGGAGCGACACAGTCGGCCATGTACGACCCGTCGAATCCTGGACACGCGCTCCGTCCGTGGGCAGCCCGGTGTAAACCCTGCATCCCGGGGTCGTGACCTCCAGGCCCCTCGTTTTTCAGTGGAGTTGCCGTCTCATCTGAGTCGGTGTCTGCGCTCGCACGCGGGGAGACGCCTGTGAGACGCGGCTGGTTCCCCCGAGCTCCGCCGAGCGCTTAGGGCGCGTCCGATCC
This sequence comes from Macroglossus sobrinus, assembly GCA_004027375.1. Taxonomy (NCBI): domain Eukaryota; kingdom Metazoa; phylum Chordata; class Mammalia; order Chiroptera; family Pteropodidae; genus Macroglossus; species Macroglossus sobrinus. The sequence continues at coordinate 86,285 of PVKZ01003668.1, read as the reverse complement.
TCACGCGATGGACTGTTCTGTGGTGGCAGAGATCTGGGGCGACTATTTGTTAGGAGACATTGATCATAGAAGTAACCGTCAGTTACGTGGACGTTTCTAGTGTGGGGCCAGGCACTTTGTTTTCGTTTCCGGTGCTTTCTCCAGAAGAAACTAACATTCCCGTTCCTGACCTGTGCCGTCGTGTTCAGACCCGCTGGTCTGCCTCGTGCTTCGAGTGGCCCTGTCACTCACGCGCGCACAGTTTCGCGCCATCAGGCACTGGCCACTGGACAGTGTTGCTTCACTGAGTTTCACGGATTGTCAGATGTTGCTGAACTTATGTCAACCACGTCACAGTGTCCCACGGGCTCATTCCCCCCTCGTCGGAAGAGTCTCGAGCGTCGGGAGGCTCTCCGGCTCGCGGTGGTGGACGCAGGTCTTCAGAAACGCCATTTCCTACCGATGCTCGCCTTTCATGATGGGCGACACGCGGAGGGGCAGGCTGTCTCCGCCGTGGAGGGAGTGCTGCCAGCCGTCCCAGCCCGGGTGACCAGGGCCCACGGGTGACCGGGGTCCACGGGTGACCGGGGTCCACGGGTAAACGTGGCTCACGGGTGACCGAGGCCCACGGGTGACCGAGGCTCACGGGTGACCGTGGCGTCACCTCCCGTGAAGAAGAGGCTCACTCGGTTCGCAGCCTGCAGGCTGCGCAGTGCGTCCCCTCGCGAGGTCGCGGACTGCCGGCGTGTGGCCCGGGGACCGCCTCGCGGCCACGTCCCGTTTCGTACGCAGCGTGTGGGCCACACGCCCTCAGGGGCGAGGCCGACCGCTGCTTCGTTCCGCCGAGGGCCGTCCTGCGTGAGACCGGCCTCTTACCAAAGGACGAACGCACCGCGCGGAAGCCGCTGCCAGCCGGGCCGCCAGCGGCATTGGCAGCCGGGTCCGTCCGTCGCCGGAGGCCCCCCGTGCCGGCGGCAGCTCGGGGCGGCAGAGCGTGGTGTGAGAGGCTTGGACCGTGTGGCGGCCCAGGGGCGTCCGAGGGGACCCCGAGTTGGACTCCGCTGAGCTGCTGCCCGGGATGGTCAGGGAGGGGCTTTAAGAACGTTGGTTTGGGCTGATTTTAAAAGTGACAGGTGGACAGGAAAGCCTGTGTCCGTGCGGGCTCCCACGAGGGCCGTGAAGTGAGCAGGCAGGTGGCAGGTACGATGCGGACACGGGGCGCGTCAGGAGGAAGAGGTTGCTTCGGTGTGTGTGGATTTGCTTGATGTGGATTTGCTGCTTTTCTGTATTTGCACGCCCGTGTTCACTTCTGCCCGGCTGCAGTCAGATGCAGTCAGATGCAGTCAGATGCAGTCAGCTGCAGGCAGATGCAGTCAGATGCAGTCAGCTGCAGGCAGATGCAGTCAGATGCAGTCAGAGGCAGTCAGATGCAGTCAGCTGCAGTCAGCTGACGTTCTTGTCGCTGAAGGATGTCAGCCACCCCCGAGCTGCTGCTCTGGCTGAGTCAGGAGCGGACGCCAGCCACCCCGCGCCCGCGCCTGGGTCCGAGGACAGCGCCGTCGGGGAGTCTCACGCGGTGCTGGGGGGCGGGCGGGCTGTCCGACGTGGGCTTGCGTCCTCTGGCCCTCGGCCCCCTTCCCCACGTGCCAGCCCTGAGTTCCGTCGGCCGCCCACTGTGGGGACGCCTTTTTCTGCTGCTTTCGGTCGCGTTTTCTCCGGGGTTCCATGCGTTTCCTGGGAGGAAGACAGACACGGGCCCAGACAGACAGACAGACAGTGCTGATGCGCTGAACCCTGCGGGGGAGGATGTCACTGCCTCGGAACGCGTAAGCGTGGTCCCTTCTCAAGCTCGCGTGGGGCGGCCGGGGTGTCAGATGCGAGTGTGTGTTCCGGCGTGGGGCCCTCAGTGACTGTCCCTGCTCAGCAGCTCGCTTGGCAGCAGGTGCCCCGGGTCGCTGGCTCGCGAGAGTTTTTGGTGACCGTTTCCTGTTCACAGGTAGCATTGCTGAATTATTTTGGCAGTACGCTGTTTTTTAACCACTTAGAGAGATGTGCTTATTCATAAACACGTTTGAATTGACCAGAGTGATAACACGGATCAGGGACTGTGGTTGCTGAGTAGGTGAGCTCTGAATGGCTCTCTTGGGGCCCGCTGAGCGGTGCGGGCCCTGGACGAGGTGCCCGCGGGGTACCATGGACAGGGGTTTCTCCTCCCCGTGTGGGTTTGGGACCTCGCGTATCTTAACATGTGTTTTTAGTTCAGGTTTGGCAAAGGTGACCTTGCGGAGTTTGTGGCTTTTATGCCACGTGTGCGGATTTCAGTTTTTAGAAATTACGTTTTTATCGCCTTCGTGAAGTTGTTACTTGGGATTATCAAGGCCAGTAAATCTGGAAAAGCACGAAAAACCATTGATGGTGCGATGTCTACTTCACTGTCGTGAGATTATACATTTGGATGTGTTTTGTGTGTTATAAATGTGCTCACTCGGACATTTGGAAAGTGCTTGAAGCGTGTGGGTGTGTTTCGTTGTATCTGGTTATTCATCACGTGTTTTATCCAGTCCTGAGTCGCGTTTCTTCACCAGCCACGTGGCGTCAGGAATTCAGGTTTTGAACGTCCCCGAGGTGGTTCTGGTGATGGTGGTAACTAACGCTCCACATCTGTGAACGCGCACGCTGACCGTGCGCCTGACCCCGTGCACGCGCTTTGTGTGCGTCCTCTCTTGTTCCTGTAGCGGTGTGTGCGTGTGTGCATGTGTGTGTGTGCGCGTGCGTGTGCACGTGTACGTGTGTGCACGCACATGTGTGTGTGCGTGTGCGTGTGCACGTGTACGCACGCACACGTGTGTGTGCATGTGCGTGCATGTATATACGTGTGTGCGTGCATGTGTGTGTGCACGTGTGCGTGTGTGCATGTGTGCGCGTGTGAGTGTGCACGTGTGTGTGCGCGTGCGTGTACGTGTGTGTGCGCGTGCACGTGCGTGCGTTTGCGTGCGCGTGTGTGTGGGTGTGCATGTGTATGCGTGTGTGCGTGCGTGTGTGCATGTGTGCATGTACGTGTGCATGTGTGTGCGTGTGCATGTGTGTGCGCGCACACCCGTGTGTGCGTGTGTGCATGTGCGTGCATGTGTATGCGTGCGTGCACACACGTGTGTGTGCACACGTGCGTGTGTGCGTGTGCGTGCACGTGTGCATGTGTGTGCGTGTGTGTGCGTGTGTGTGCGTGTGTGCTTTCACTGTTCTCATGTTTGGATGAGGAATCCAGGGCTCAGGGAATCGTCCTATAGCTCGCCGGGGGGCAGGCAGCAGGTGGCCCGACTCTGCGGCTTCGTGTTCGCGAGGCCCCTGCGTGGAATCAGGCGTGTCACGTCACCACAGTGAGAGCAGCGTTTGCGAGTGTCATAGGGAAGTAAGTTAGCGAGTCATTCAGAGCTTAGCTTTCAGGCAGAACCGCACGCGTGATGTGATTGACGAAACGTCTTCTGTTCTGTTTCCGTCACGTTACGCGCCCTGGACACGTGTGTTCTGTGTGCACACGTGCACGTGAATGTGATTTCATCCTGACCTTTGGAAGCCCTGCTGTAGTTTTATCGTGTTTGGGACAGATGATTCTGTGTTCTGTGTCACCACGGAGCAGGCCACGTGTTATTTTCTGACGGTAGGTGGCGGCCAGAAGTCTGGGCCTGGCGGGGGTCGGCAGCGTCACAGCTGGCTCTCCTGTGCGCGGGGCGGCAGGTGCCGCCCAAGGCCGGGGCGCTGCGGCCTTCAGACCCTCCCCCGATGGCCGCGCTGTGGCCGTGAGGGTCGTGTGTCCCCGCACCCTTTCGTCCTGTCCCTTTCCCTCTGATACCCCCCCCCAGCGCCACCTGCCTCCACTGCTCCGGGCGTCGCCTTGGCCCTTCCCCGCGTGACGCACGCCAGGCCCGTCGTGCTCGCCGGCCAGGGCTCCCTGCCACAGGTTCGTGGAGGAGCCGTTCCCCTCGGAGGACACTTGGGTTCCAGCAGAGTCTTCCGGACGGTTCCTTGACAGTCGCGAGCTCTCCCGTGACGTCTTCGAGCAAACATTTGCCACCCCGGAACGAGAGAGACAAAACGGCAGGTGCAGGGTCACGCAGTCTCGCTTCCGGGGCCCGAGTCTGTGTTCTCTCTTGTGAGAAGCTTCTGGATGGGGGCGGGGACGCTCCTATGACCCGGGACTCTGCCTCTGCCTGTGAGCACTGCCTGTGATGGCAGCTGAGCATGCTCCCACGCTCGGGGCGGCCGGTGGACGCGGCTCGGGTGCCTCACCCCGTGTCCCTCCTCACTGTATCGGCGTGAGGCGGCCTCTGCCCGCACAGGGTGGTGGCTCGTATCCTCGCACAAACTATAGTTTAACTTGAAAAAGTTTGCTTTTACCAACTGGCTCCTAAGCTGCCGAATGTTACCCGCTCGTGGTTGGCGCGGCCTCTGGACAAGTGCCCGGTGCTGCAGGAGAGCTCGCACTCCGCCAGAGGGGCGGCGGGTTTCCACGTCTGTCTCTGGCGGTTGCAGGCGCCTGGGATAGGTTCTGCCGTGTGGCCGGTCAGTCTGTGTGTGGGTTGGAGGCTCACCCCTGCTGACACCGTGGACACGCACACACTCTCCTTGCGTGAGCCGAGGCCGGGGCAGCCCTTCCTTGCAGACCGTGCGCCGCGGGCACGGGGTGTCTCGGGTGCCGTGAGGGGCCAGGCCCGCTGGAGCCGCGGGCGCCGTCGCACGGTCAGGGAAGGGGGCGGGGCGCACTGGGGTGAGCCCGGCGTACCCCGGGATGGGAGCCCCGACGGCAGCCGACAGCCCAACTGCGTTCGGGCCCGAGGTTGGATCCTGGCCCCCCCACTCCGTAAATGTGTGTCTGAGTCCAAGGTCAGTCCTTGAGCAGTCCCCTCCATGCCGCTCACTGTGAAGTGCAGAGAGGCCCAGCTCGGCGGACACGTGGCCCTTCCCTCCAGGAGCCCCGGTCACGAGTGGGACAGATTGGAAACGTACCGCGGCGTGCTGAGTGCTGCTCGCGCGGTGGGCGTCGGGGACACCGCAGATGGGGGGACTCATCAGATGGGGCGTTCCTGTGTGGGTGCGGGAGCGGCCGGTGCTGGCGGAGAGCGTCGCCCCCCCGTTAGGGATGGTGGCCGCGGGAGTGAGTATAGGCCGGGAGTGACACTGCCAGCGTCCCAGTGTGGGGACGGTGGGGAGTGTTGCTCGCTGGGCATCCTGCCTGGAGCCCCAGCCCTCCCAGCCGCGTAGAGACCCGCCTTGCGCCCCCGCCCTGGCCCCTCTCCCCGCAAGAGCCATCTGTCCGCGCCCCCAGCCCATGGCCCGGCCCCGGCCCTCGCCTCCCCGGCGGCGTGGGTGTTGTCACGGGGGAGCGCACCCCTCCTGATGTCCCCACAAAGGGGCCTGTAATTCCTCAGGGGCTCGTTATCCTGAGATCCGGGAGCGGGTAGCACTGCCCGGAGCTGACAGGGGGAACTTACTGAACGTTTATTGGCTTCGAACGACGCACGGTCACTTAGATGCTAAAAAGCGTGCCGGGGTCCCTGGGGCGCAGGGCCTCTGAGAGGGAGTTAGCGGGGGCCTGGCTTCCTGGCTGATGCGCCCCGCTGTCAATTCTCCGTCCGCGCTGTCACCTCCATCCCCGCTGTCACCACCTCCGTCCCCGCTGTCACCTCCATCTCCGCTGTCACCTTCTCCGTCCCCGCTGTCACCTCCGTCCCCACTGTCACCTTCTCCGTCCTCGCTGTCACCTTCTCCGTCCCCACTGTCACCTTCTCCGTCCCCACTGTCACCTTCTCCGTCTCCACTGTCACCTTCTCCGTCCCTGCTGTCACCTTCTCTGTCCCTGCTGTCACCTTCTCCGTCCCTGCTGTCACCTTTTCCGTCTCCATTGTCACCTCCGTCCCTGCTGTCACCTCCGTCTTCGCTGTCACCTTCTCTGTCTCGGCTGTGCTGGGGCGTCCTCCCTGGACTTCCGGGGTGGCTGTGTCCTGCCGAGCTGCTGTGCAGTTGCTGTCCTCACACGGCCTGCTCCGTGTACCTGTCTCCTGGACCAGGGGTCTGGGCGTCTGGGTGATGGGTGACTCGTCTGCAGTGCACAGCGGCCGGCCGTCGTGCTTGGGGTCGGGCCAGCAGTCAGCTGATGCCCGCGCCCTCAGGAATGCTGGCCTCTGCTTTATATAATTTTCAATTGAGAAGGTTCTCAGAATGAAACATATATAGGTATATATTGCAATAAATGAATTTAAACAAAAACTTCTCCAAAAAACTAGAACTTGTAAAAATTCAGAAACAAGCCGTGAGCCTTGTAGAAGTTCGCCTGTCGCAGTCGGAGGCAGCCAAGGTCGTGTGGCTGCTTAACGTTTCCTTCTAGCTCGTTGGATGTTTGCTGTGGTGTAGTGTGAGGAAAACACGTTTTGAAGAGATGCTCAGCGTTAAGAAACGAGAGGTTTTGTTTGCTGGTGCGTATTATGGAGCTGTCCGTGTCACCGGGGGCAGGGCAGAGCGTGGCAGGCCGGCGGATGGCGTTGAAGGGGATGACGCACGTAAAAGGCGTAATTACACCGCTGAGGTGGGGCGAACCGCACAGTCGAGCACGCCCTGCCGCTGAGTGTGCGTGTGGGGACGATCAGCCGCTGCCCGCTCCGTCAGCTTGCTTACCGCGGTGTCGGGGACGTGTCCGCGTGAGGCGGGGACACGGCACGAAGCTCTGCTGTCGTGGGGGGGCGTCTGAGTTAAAGGCACAGGGAGACTTTAGAACTTCTTCACTGCCTCTGCCCTTCGGGGCCCAACCCCTGACTTCACCAAACCCCCCCGGTCCAGGTCACCAGGGACCTTCGTGTTGTCACTGCTTAACTGTCTTGTGTTGACACAGCAGCGGTCGGTCACATTGCCCAGGGACCTCTTTCTCCACGTGGCCTCCGGGGCCGGCCAGCCGGCCTTCGCAGGGCGGACAGGACTGCGGGGTCTGGGGTGCGTGCCTGGGAGGGGACTATGGGGTCTGGGCCACGGGTCTCCCAGGGGGCTCCGGGGTCTGGGCCGCGTGTCTCCCAGGGGACTCCAGGGTCTGGGGTACGTGCCTGGGAGGGGACACCCGGGTCTGTGTGCCCCTCCCTTCGCCACGCTGACTCCTCGCCGAGGTCTCCTTGCCCGCGGGTGCCAGGGCTGCGGGTGCCCATGTTTGTACGTCGTGGCTCGGCCGTTACCTGCATGTGACAGGCCCGGAGCTGAACCCTTGGTTCCACCAGCCCACGCCGGCTCCGCCCGCCGTCCTCCCCGTGTTAACGGGCGTCTGGCCGCTTGGTCCTGCCTGTCGCCTGTGTCTGCAGCCTCGGGGCCGTTCCTGGTCCTTTCTTTCCGGGGGCTCACCCCGATGAGCCAGCGCGCTCAGGCCACTGGCCTGCCCGGTACTCTGCCGACCTGGTCCACTCGGCGTCGCACTTCCGGCAGCGGCCCCGGGCTGGGCGCCCCCACTGGGCACCCCGCAAGCTCGCCCTGAGCCCCCCGTGGGCTGCCTGCGCCCCGCCCGTCCGTCCCCCACGCTCACGTGCCCTCCTGGGCCTCAGTGCAGTCATGACAGTCCCTGCCCGGGCTCAGGCGGCTTTCGTGTGCTGAGTGCGCCTGGCCTGGGGAGCCGGGCCGTGGCCCTGCCTCGGGGTCCCGGCGCGCGCCCCCACTTGGCGGTCTCTCTGCTCGCGCTCGGGCTTCGCTCAGGTGGCCCTGCCTCCGGCCCTCAGTGACGCGGTCCCTCTGCTCTACTTAGCTCTTCGTGCGTGTCGCCATCTGGCCTTGCCGGGTGTCCTCCTGCTGGACTGCGAGCTCCCCGAGAACGGACGAGCTTGTTCCTTGTGTCCCCATGGCCTAGAGTTCGGCAGGTGGGGGCGGGGACGATGGAGATGGGGACGTCGCCGGAGGTAGGAAGGTCATCATGTCCACCTGAGTCCTCTCGGCCACCGAGTCACAGTTAACAGTTGTCACAGGTCGTTATCTCCAAATCACCGACAGTTCACATTTTTAGTACACTTCGAAGGCTTTTTGCCCCCCACCCCCGTTCTGCCCCGCCGGAAGGGGGTGGGCAGCAGTCGCAGACAGCGGCTGGTTGACTTCAGCTCCTCTGTGGCTTCCGTTGTCCACGGGAACCGGCTTATTTTCCCCGCTATCGAGGCACGATCCTGGTTTTTTGTGTTTTTATATTTTTCGTTGTTACTAATGTGGTTCTAATGAGCAGCCTTGGCCGTGTTGTTTCCGTACCGGTGACATGTCTGAGGCCGGACACCAGAACTGTAACCTCTGGGTCACCAGCCTTGCACGGATTCCAGTCTACCAGGTGCTGCCGAACTGACCTCGGAGGTGGTCAGACCAAGTCTGTTCCGAGCTGGAGAATCTCCCACGTTCAGACGTTTTTACGATCTGGAATATCTGGAATAAGAATTATTTCTATTTCCCCGATTTCCATGGGTGAACTTGTTTTGTTTACGGTCATTCCTATTTTCTCTCTGAATGGCCTATTCACATATATTGTCCATCTTTTCCCCAAGGATTTGTTTAGAAAGAAGCGTGTCTTTTTCTGGTATATTTGTAGGAACTACTTATCAATTCTGAACACTAACCTTTCGTACGTCACGTAGTTTGCACGTGTGCTTTTGTTTATGGTTTTCTCCTTTCTTACAGTGTTTGGTCACATGCATTTTGAAACTTCTGAAACGTATTTCGGTTCATCAGCCTTTCCCTTAGAGTTTTATGTTTTTTCTCTCGTTCGATGCCGTGTTCCAGGCTTTATCTGGATGTCTCGCAGCTGGACTTTCCGCGGTTAGCTGTCTAGTCCAGCGGCTTCTCCGTGGGGTGCCCTGCCCGTCCCTCAGGGTCTGTCCCGAGCGTTCGCTTTTCTGGTCTCCCCCCGAGGTCTCTTTTGTCTGTATTTAGGAGGACGTGCATTCCGGGTTACCTGTCGCGGAGTGGTGCTGACCGTTGGGTCTGCCGTGGGGCTGGGGCTGGGGCTGGGGCTGGGGGTGGGCAGCCTCAGACACCAGGGGACGGGGCGCTTCGCGGCACCAGGCAGCGTGTGGCCTCATTTCTGTCCGGCCCACGGCCGTGAGCAGCGTGGCGAGCTCTTTCTGGGCCCTGTTCCTCATCGCGGGGCAGTAGCACGGTGGTCCCTGCCACACGGGCCGGAGCTGGAGTGGACAGGGCGCGTTCGCCCGGGGTGGCTTTGCCTCTGTGCTCCTGGGAGAGCTGCCGGGGGGACCCCGGGCACGTCAGCGACTCCGGCTGCTCGTAGCGTGTCAGCGACACTGGGCTTTGTTTAGCTTCCTTTCCCTTTGTTCTGTCCCGGAGCAGACCGGGACGTCCAGACTCCGCCTAACCTGGTCTCGGTGCCTGCTCCCGGGGGAGGGGCGGTGTGCAGCTCGCGGGTGGCTCCCGTGCTGTGTGTTTCAGGTGGACCCTTAAGTGGGAAAACAAAGCTTACTTGTTGCCGTTTCTTCTTTCGTGTGCGGTTCTGTTTAGAAATGGTCCTATCGTCAGAAGTACGCATAAGTGAGATTTGATGAATGATATGACTCTGTAAAAACAGAATTAGTGCCTGGGAGGTTTTCACTTCGTGGGACCTGACACTCGCTGTCGTGTTTCTGTGCCTTTGCCGTCCATGCCCGTGGTGTCTTCCGGGAATCAGCTCAAGGACTTAGTCCGGAACGTGCTTTTAGGTCTCTGTGTGCGTGTGTTAGTCTGGGGTGTCTGACAGGGCGGAAGGTTCTTGAATGGGAGTTGAGAGCGTTATTCTGGTGAACAGACGTTGCAGTAACGTGAGATGACAGTCTGCTTCAGTGATCACCTCTCTTCGTGACAACTCTCCCTTGCAATTGTATTAAGAAAACTTCTCAGTTGAACAGGGAGCCATTTTCATCTGTGTCGCTGTGCCCCTGCGTAAATAAAGGTTGTGTCCCTTTTCTAAATCAGTGCCGTTGGCATCCTCCCCGACCACGTGACTTGTGCCAAGTCCCCACGCTGATCTGTGCAGCTTACCTTTTGTTTTCCCCTTGCCTGGTGGCGAGGGACATTCCAGTCCGCTGTGGTCATCTGATAGCGCAGCATGAGAAGCAGGAAGTGCGGTCGGGAGGTCAGGAGGTGCTGGGTGGCACCAGACGGGCAGATCGGGGCGGCTCGTGATACCCGTGGGGAGGAGTCGGTCCCCTGCCCCAGACCCGAGAGCTTTGTTTAAGTTTGTAAACTCTCAGCTGTGAGACTGAGTCGTTTTCATTGCTGCCTTGTTCCTTGTACCCCCGTCGCAGCCCCTCTCAGGTGTCCTGTGCAAGACACGAAAAGCCTTGAGGTGCCTGATTTAAAATGTGTTTGCAAACGCAGCACTACAGTAGGAATCTGAATCTAAATTTTTTTTTAATTTAGATAAGTTCTTTGAACTTTTTCATTGAAAACGGTTGACCCCTATGAAAGCAGTTGTTGGTGTGCTCTAACACGCACGGGAGCGTTGTAACTGCAGCAGCTCCCTCGGGTGGCTGCTGGGTTCGAGTGGTCGCCCGACGTGTGGGTTCCTGCGCGCGGCCAACGGGGCCCGCCCGTGCGTGCGGATCATTGTATCATTTGTGTGGTGCGTTTTCCTTGTCCGGATAGAGAACGCTGAATATTTCACTTACTTAAAGAAGACTCTTCAGTGCAATTTTAAGAAGTAGGTTATAATAGCGAGTTTTCTCATTTTATCTCCTTGGACTTTCTTTTGGTTATTATACTGGGGCTGAGTTCAGGAAGATGGTTATTCGAACAAGAAGGCATTTTGCAATTTTATATAACTTGGTTATAGTCAGATCATTGAAAATGTTTTGAACTTTGGGACATTTGTTGTATTTTAAAATCAGAATTATAAATGTTACGAAGTGTCTTTTTCCCTACAAAGCTTAATAATTTTGCATTTTCACATACATAAACGTATGCTTGTTTTTTTATGTTTGTATTTTGTTTTGCTGGAGGTAGGGTTGTGCACCTTTCAAACTGGCTCTCGTGCTGCGTGGGCACTCGAGACTGTGCAGACAGGAAATGACATTGATCCCAAGCGCCTTATTTGTGGCAGGTGCTTTTACATGCGGTAACCACAGGACCCTGTGAAGCAAATAGCAGCCCCGCCGTTTCGGGACGGGGTTGCGGGAACTCGCCTGGGCCACGTGACTGTTCAGCGGGAGTCCTGGGGTTGTCACGGGTTCCGGTTCCGGCCACTGCCGAGGTCCTGCCCCTTTCACCGCGCACCTGCCGCTTGCCCAGGGAACGACCTTTGCGTCCGATGCTAATTCGTTATCCGGTGACTGTCTTGAATTTTTTTCTAGAACATCTGCTTTTTAGGAAAATGCGTTTATTTCATATTTAATAAGAATTAGTGTATAATTATAATCGAATTATTTTATTTGAAACATTTTACTGAAAATTTTAAACAAAGATGAAACTCACATTTATTTTCCAGACATTATAATTTTTAAAATTTTGTCATTCTTAATTCATTATTTTTGTCATTTTTAGCTTCACTATTAAAGCAGATCCTGAAAACTAGCATGGTATTGCCCCTTTCTGTCTGCGTGTCTCGGGGGACTCTAACTGTAATGCCATGTTCCTACCAACGAGTCCGTCACAGTCCTTACTCTCCGGTACGGCCGTCCTCATCCTTCCCTGTGTCTCAGAAACGCGTTTCTGCGGCTCATTTATTAGGGTCGGGGTCTCGTGCGTCTCCCAGTCTGGAGCATTCTCGGCCCCCTCCCCCTTTCTGCCAGGCCACAGACCTGCCGGGAAGAACGGGTTTCGTTTTACCGTGCGGTGTCCCCATTCGGCGCCTCTCCGCCCCGGGGTGGTGGCGGTGCACTTGTCTCTGTGGCTGGAAGGCCTCGGTTGGATCCCTGCCCGGCTGTGTGACGAGAAGCTTCCAGAGCGGTGCCGCGGGCCTCCTGGCCCCGGGGCGGCCGTGCGGGGCGGGGGCAGGGCCGCAGCCAGCCCCAGGGCGAAGTCCCCTCGGCCTCCCACGCTCTGCTTGTCCCTGCAGTCTCTGCCTGACTCAGGCAGGGGTGACAGACGGTGGTTTTCGAATTCTGTCGTCTCTGTCCCATTTATTGGTGGAATGATTTAAAAATTATAAACACATTTTCCTCATCCGTGGGAAAGCAGAGTGAATTCTGAGTTGTTTTACTTTATTTGCTTGTTTTCAGACGAGGGGGTGGCGGGCTGGTTCCTGCAGTGGGGACAGTGATTGCGATGCTGTCTCTGGCGTCCTCGAGTTTCTGACCAGCATCGTGCCCGTGCGGGTTTTGCGTGGTCTCTGTTCTGTCGGCCGCGGTCACTGCTGCCGCTGTTCCGACGGCCCCGCGTCTGGCCAGGTGCGCGCTCCACGTCTTGATTTGGTTACAGCCAGACCCGTGGAAAGGCCTTGAACTTCGGGACATTTGTTGTAGTTGACAAACTACTACAGAGGATTGTGGCTAGGGGAATCCTTTGAATGAGTCGGTTCTTTTTTGAGAACTTTCTCGTTCTGTGGCGTCACGAGATGTCCCAGACTCTTCTTGTCCGTGCTTCGACCCGCGCCTGGACCGAGCCGTTCTCCTCGGAGCCCCGACTGCTCGGGAGCAGTGTCGGGGTGCACCCGCAGCTGGTCGTTTGCTTCGAGGCCTTTTCAGTGGAGAGAACTAGGAGGAGTTTCATTTTTGTGGGGGAAGAAAAAAATCCATGAGTTTCTGCTGTTTCAAAGTCAGCTGGTCTCTTTCTCCTTAAATTGAGGGACTCTTTACATATTAGAGAGGTTACAGTTTTTCCTGTCACGTAAATTAGAAATGTCCCCCCCAGTGTGTCACTTGTCTTTGGACTTTGCTTATTGTGGTTTTTTCTTTTTTGCCGAGTTTTATTTTTATGTAGTCAGATTTATTAACGTGTGTTTAACTGCTTTACTACATTTTGGTATATAATCTTAAAATGCGGATTTCCGTAAAGATGTTTCCTACACAGTCAAAGTTTAAAAAGCAGTGTGTCCCCTGTTCATGCCACCGTTCAAAGGCGACCTTAGGACTCTTCGTGGACGTGTCCTCTGTGATCGTGGCGGACTGAGCAGCAGAGTGCGTCCCATGTCGGGCAGCTGTGGGGTCCCGTTGACAGATGGCAGTGTGGCCCAGGGGCTCCAGCGCTGTCGCCTGTGGTGTGGGGGTGGCAGGGTGACCGGGCGTGTGGGTGGAGGCAGCGCTCCGGCTGTGGTGTCTGGACTTCCCCAGGGGTCAGGTGTCCGTCCGCACGCTCCGGTGACGGGTTGGGTCTGAGTGCCGTCAGGCGGGTCAGGAAGCGGTGGCCCAGTTGTCCTCACAGGTGGCTGTTAACAGATCGGCGCCACGCTGGAGAAACGCTGTTTGGGGGCCCAACCTGCGATTTCACTCTCAGCGGAACCTGAGTTGGGCCGACGGTGTCAGGTGGTCACAGACACCGTACGTGATCTTCGGTGGCGTCCGTTACAGGGTGGAAGCAGAGCTAGCGGTGTGCGTGCAGCTCATCGGGCCTGTCTGGGTTTCGTGATCTGTCCGGACGCCGTCCCAGGCTGGGGGGACAGCACGAGTGTCCTGAGCAGACCGGTAGGCGGACTTGGGGTCGTGTCACAGCAGGGAGACCCATTCTGGGGAGACCGGCCTTCCAAGTCCAGGCCCAGAACGTCCTGGGGCCGAGGCCCAGACACTTCTCCCAGCCTAAGCCGGTCCCGCCGAGACCCACGGTAAGAAGAGATGGCGTCGAGCTCGTGGCCCGGGGCGCGCGCACAATGCCGGGTACACAACCCCCCGAGCCGGGCTGGGCCCGTCTCCTCCCCCAGGTGCGTCGTCCCTGGGGGAGGTCTGTCCTCTTCCACTTCATCAGTGAGTAGGGAGGAGGCGGCCACTCGTAAGCCAGGGCTCGACCGCAGATGTGCGTGACACCGGCGGGAAAGATGGAGCCCCTTGGGTAGGGCCCCGCGAGGAGTTTCGCTTTGTGGGAGGCGGCACCTTCTGGCGGTCAGGATGGGAAACCAAGGGACCCGTTGCGTGGCGAGGGAGTGAGGTCACCGTCCCTGGCGGGGTCGCAGGGGCTTCTCACCGCGAGGTCTGGGAGCACGCGCATGAACCCCGACGTTACCGTCACAGGTTGGACGTGTCAGTCGTGCTTCCACAGAACTGCTCCCCTTGTAGTGCTTTGTGTTTCATTCTCTGCACTTAAAGTTCTGTCCCGAGGACAGTGGCCGGCTTCCCCAGACTCCAGTGGATCTCTGGCGACGTCGGTTACCGCCTCTGGACGGGACAGCGGCGTTTCGGGGCGGTTTCGGTGCAGCTGTGGCTTGTGCAGTGTCGTGCTTGAAGGTTAGGCCGGCCGTGCGGCCGCCGTAGCCGTGAACGTGGCCGTGGCTCTGTGGCCCCAGGTCGGGTGTGGTCTTCAGTTGCGCTTTCAGGTCCCCAGTCCACGTGTGTGTGGCAGTTACTCATGTGGGAGACGAAGTGCTTCGAGACCTGTGGGGAGCCCTGGGCTTCTCGTGTCCCGCGCTGCTGGCTGGGCCTGGGCCGGGGGGCTCTACCCCACCGGGGGCCAGCAGAGCGCAGCTCTGACGGCCTGGCAGCGGGTGCTCAGCCCCCGTGGGCAGGCGTCGGGGAGTGAGGCGGGCGGCTGTAACGGAGGCTCTGCGCAGGTGGGCTCACCGGTGTGCGCGGCGGGCTGTGCGCCCGGCAGACGGTTTGCGCCTCCCTCCTACGGTTTAGGTGTCGGGGTACTGGATGGATTTTTGTCAGAGTTCACGTAAGGGGGAGCTGCTTGTGTTCCGTGTGTGTGCGTGTGTGCATGTGTGAGCACACATGTGTGTCGGTGCTTGTGCATGTGTGTGTGTCTGTGCAAGCAGGTGTGTGTCTGCGTGTGTGAGTATGCGTGTATCTGCATTTGCTTGTATGTGAGTGTGTGCATGTGTGTGTCTGTTTGCATGTGTGCGTGTCTGTGCATGTGTGTGTGCATGTGTGTGTGCATGTGTGTGCCTGCATCTGTGAGTGTCTGTGTTTGTGTGTGTGTGCATGTGCACACGAGTCTTTGTGTCTGCATGTGCGTGTCTGTGTGCGTGCGTGCATGTCTGCATGTGCGTGCGTGTCTGTGCCTGTCTGTGCATGTGCATGTCTGTTCATGTGCGTGTGTACACATGCATGTGTGTGCATGTGCATGAGCATGTGTGCATTATGTCAGTTTTTCAGTCCAGAAACGTGGGCTCTTCGCCTGCACGATGGCCCGGCCGCTTTCGGTGCCGGGGGCTTCCCCAGCTTTGTGAACCGGCGGCGCGGTGCTGGGCGTCCGGGCCGGCTCACCCGGGCAGGTGTGCGTTGCTCGGGTGAGAGATCACACCTCCGTTTTCGGACGGCACGGTTCTCGGGACCGTCCTGCCGCGTGCCCCGCGCTCGGGCCCAGGTGCTGCCGGTGAGCCAGGCGCGGCTCCAGCGCCCTTGCGCTCCGGGGAGCGTTCGCCGCTTTGCGGTCCTGCCCTCGGGGACAGCGCCTGTGGGAGTCCCCAGCACGACGGCTCCCTTGTCGGGGGACACGGCAGACTCAGGAAAGACGAGCTAACCCGGGCTGGGACCGGGACCCGCGAAATGAAGCCGCTGGTCTCCGCGCCGCAGCCGTCTGAAAAGGGGGCTGCATTCGAGCGAATCCGTTTCATCTTCACGGAAAACCCTCGTGGTCTCGGGGCTCACGTGTGTACGAGGTTCTGTAATCGGTGCTGTTAGAAAGCGGCACATGAATGCTGACGACCGCTGTGCCCCTGCCACTGCTGTGACACCGCCTGCCAGCTGCGATGAAAGTGCGTTCACTTCTTGAGAGAGGACAGGGGGGCAGGGCCGGGGGCTCCCGCCACGCGAGGGAGCGGGGGAGAGCGGGCCCGTCGTTTCCTCGAAGCTCTCAGAAGCGCTGTGTGTCTCGTAAAAGTTCTAGGGGACGACCAGCATGTCATCTTAAAGAGGATGCTCGAGGTGCCAGCGTTGGAAAAGACAGTGTGTTACGCGAGGTTTCAGAAGCCGAGTCAGGGTTTGAAGGCACAGCTGTGTTTTCCTTAGCGTTCGGCACGTGTCTCGGAGGCACCGGCGTCAGGAATAAAGTGTGTGTGTGTGTATGTGTGTGTGTGTGTGTGTGTGTGTGTGTGTGTGTGTGTGACGGTCGTGTGGCCGCGTCCTCCCCTTTGGATTGTCGCTGTGATTGGCATGTAGCGCCCTGGGCCTGGCGCTGCGGGTGACGCGGCCCCGGGCGTGTGCCCGCACGGGGCTGCCACCCACGCCTGGCGCTCTGTGCAGGTGTCGGAGGACCGCCGCCAGCGTCTGCGTCCCTGCCGCTTCCTCCTGGGCCATCTGTGCAGCCAGCGTGGGGGGAGGGCTTTCCTTTGAGGAAACACCTGTCGGTGACGTCATCAGACCGTCAGCCCTGCTGCTGGGACTGCCGGGCCGTCCCTCAGACCCGAAGCGCCGTGTCCTGAGCTCCGGGCAGGCAGGCCGGACACGCTGCTGGACGCGCTGGCATGTTGGTGACAGGGGTCCCCGTGAACGAGCGAGAGCCAGGCTTCTCGGTTTAACTGACGCTGTGACGAGGAGCCTTTGGGGGAGCCTGAGTGGCCTTGCCAGTCACCATTAGAGACGGTGAGGATGTCATGTACCGCTGACGTCAGGGAGCTGCTGGGCGTGTCGGGGCACTGCTGAGCGTGTTGGGGTGCTTCTGAGTGTGTCGGTGCTAGGATGAAAACGTCACTCCCATGATAAAGGCAGAATTCTGTAACAATGTATGGAGTCGTTTCTGATTTCTCCTGGGGGCGGGAGGGAAGCCGGAGTGGACATTTGAGTGATTGGGGGGGCGGGGGTGTCGGGTGAGGGGACCTGGGGCACAGTGCATGCTGGGTGTCCAGCACGGGGTCTGGCTCGAGTGTGCACGTGGGAACGCCAGCCGTTAGTGACACTGGCCACCACTGGCGTGTGGGTCTCAAGACACAGGCTGGGCGGGCACCGTGAAGGCTGCGGCTCGAAACACGCCTCGTGGTCTCATGTTCTGGTTTGATCATGTAGCTCGTACGATTAACTGTCCTAGTGTTCCGTTTTCCCGACTCTTCTTCAGACACACACGCATCAGGTTGTAATTGTCAGTGGGGACTAGGCCAGCGGCTCGGGGGATGGCAGAGCCGGGCTTACCTGGGGGCTCTGAGCCCGCAGGAAAGGCTTGTCACCGGAGACTGGGACGCCGTGGAGGGGGACGCGAAGGCATGACGTGATCTGACTCCGGCGTCCACGAGATTTGGAGCGGATTCTGGGTCTGTTCTGAAGAGGGAGCAACTTGGTGTATGAGGTGTGGGGGTGACATGGGGGAGGGTCGAGGACGAGTCCCCCGGCCCCCTGGCGTGGCCCAGTTTTCGGCATTGGCAGGGCCCAGGGTTGGAGGTGTTCCTGGCGCTTCCGTTGGGAGTTGTGTTTTTTTTCTGGTTTCGAGGAAGCGACGGGTCACAGGAACGCTGACGTCCCCAAGTGGTTGGTGCTGAGGATTCGTTGCAGGCACAGTCCGCAGTGGCTGGGAGTGTCCGTTCACGTTCGTGGCGGGGTCGAGGTGGCATTTGGCCCTCGCTGTCAGAACCGCCTCGCAGTCTTGCTGGACGGGACTTCGGGCGGTGGCCGTGGCCGTGGGGTTCGCGGGGCCTGGGCTTCCGTGCTGGACTTGCCGCGTACCTGCTCGAACAGGTTCGGTGACATCTTGGAAGGTTTGCTACTGGCACCTCCTTACCTGGGTTGTTGGAAGGACGTCATCAAATAACGCACGTCTAGGTGTGTCCAGCACTTGCTCGAGAATCGACAGACATCGGCCGTTACTAATATCGGTTACCCTGCGGCCATAATCTTAACACACGAGACAAGTAGGGCGAAGAGAAATTGTGCCTAACTCTGCCCAAGTGACAGAAGTAAATTTGAAGACTAAGATCCCATGTCTTTCAGTTCTGTGTCAGGTGTGTAAGGTCACGAAACACTTTATAAAAGTGGTGGATGGCCCTTTCCTTTTCATAACGTCTAAAAAGTGGATCGTTTCAGAACGCTGTTTTTCCAAACGCGTGTCATTTCGTTTTCTTCTAGGATTTGGAGTTCCACGGAGTGATGAGGTTTTACTTTCAAGATAAAGCTGCTGGAAATTTCGCCACCAAGTGCATCCGCGTCTCCAGCACGGCCACCACGCAGGACGTGATCGAGACGCTGGCCGAGAAGTTCCGGCCGGACATGCGGATGCTGTCGTCCCCCAAGTACTCGCTGTACGAGGTGCACGTCAGCGGAGGTGAGTGCGCGTCCCGCGCCCGCGAGCAGGCGGCCCCCTGGCCGTGCCCTCGTCCGGGCCCCTCGTGGTCGCACCGCTGCACCGCTGGCTGCCACTGGCTTTTTCTGGGGAGGCTCAGGGGGCAGCGGGCAGGCTAGCACAGCTTCTGTGCGCCTGGGAATGTTCCGTGGGCTCCCAGCGCGCTCACCGATAATGGGTAGTGCGCGGCTCGCTTTTGGAGAAATGTTTCGTGTTGACTCTTCTTTGTAGATTCTCATGTTACAGTTAATTCTAACCCAGTTCAGCATTAGCGTGAGTCATCAGTCTCACCATAATGTGTAGTGTGAAACAGCGTATTTTCATTATTCTGAAAATAGCGTGCATATCTATATCAAATAGTAGTTTAAGTTGGACTGATGAGAAATGTAGAAATTTATAAATTCCTATGAGTGCTTGAGAAGTGTTGAGTCACCTGTTTAAAAAAAAATGCATCAAGTGAAGGATTGCATCGAGCACACACCTGTCTGAACACTGGTTAGATGCCACCCACAAGGCCTCCTTTTTACTTAAATCCTTATTCTTTACTTAAAAACCCCAGCTTTCCGTGTACACCTGACACTGTGCTAATTTTCTGCGCTGTGTGGAAGGCAGGTGAGACCAGCGCTTCTCCCTGCAGTGCGGGGGGTGGGCCACGCCCGTCACCACTTCGTCACGACTGCCGGGCACCGCCTTCGTGCACGGCACCCAAACCGGAGTCAGTGTGGAGGCGGCCTCAGCCTCGGGGGGCTTCCCGAGGGGGGCCTCCCCTCTCCCCCCGAGCCCCCAGCCCTCTCCTGTCTGCACCGCCCGCTCATTTGAATGCCACCAGGTGGGGTCTTCGCAGAAATACGGTGCAAGATTAGAAGTCGAGACTTAAAAAGAAAATAATTTTGATTTTTCAAAAGAACTGCTTCCTTGAGACTTTCTCTGCTGGATTTATTTTTAATTAAAAAGTGGAACACGCTCCTTGTACGGAGGTGGAGACAGTAGAGGTGTCTGGAGAACAGGGGAACAGCGCCCCCAGCCCCGAGCCGACCCGCTGGGACCGTCTGGCTGTGCCCCCCGCACCCCGCCCCGTCGTGCCCCGAGCGCAGGTGCACCTGTGGCCAGGTGCGGGCACTCGGCCGTCCTCGGCGTGGAGCCGCAGAGTCAGCCCCAGGCCCGGGGTCATACCTGACATTTGATTTTATCGAGAAGCTAGATTCAGGCAGATTCCTACATGTTTATGCCCAAACGTGAGCAGCTCGTGGCTGGCTGAAGTGCTTCTTACAGAAGGAGAAAGCTGAGGTGTTCATTCCGCCCCCGTCTCAGTCCCCCCGACGGGGCTGCGCGTCCGGGTCGCCCGCCCCAGGCTGCAGGGGCCCTCACTTCCTGCCTGCGTGACACCTGCTGTAGGAATGTCACACGACTCAGGGTCCCCGGAGCCCGCGGTTCCCCAGCGTCTGGCTGAGGAAGCTTTTCCTTGGGAATTTGCAACGCCCCTCAGTGAGCCTTCCTGGGCCAGGTTCTGGGGCCCAACCTGTGCCTCGGCCACCAGGGAGGGGACCTGCTGCTCTCCTTTGCACCCGAGGATTCTCTGAAATCAGGTGGAAAAATAAAAAAGGATTCCGCTACTTTAAAAACAGCGTGAGCACCGCCGAGGCAGAAGTGTGACGTCGCAGGGGCCCCGATCACGTCGCTGTCAGGCTCACGTCCCTGTTCAGGCGCTCACCCTGGGGCGCTCACCCTTGTTTCTGTTGGAGGCTTTAGACTTCACTCTCTACAGTTTAGTTCTCTCCAGAAAGACACTGCGAAGCACTTTTTTATCTGGTACAATTTTCACAGCAAGAACAACTTGATAACTTTAGCTCGGAGCAGGAATTTCAAACTTCTTTGTTCAGGGACTGACTCATCACTGCGAGTTTCGTTCATAGTATTGTCACTCGGGGAGATTTAGCACGTGTGTCCCCATGTGCTGGTAGCAGGGCCGTCCAGGCGCCATGCGCACTGACACCTGCACCGTGGCCGTTGCCCCCCCGGCCGCAGGGATGCCACGGCTGCCTCCCCTCAGTACGTCCCGTGCACCATTCCCGGGGTCACTGCCACGTGTCGGCTTCCAGCCGGTGGCCCGGCTGCGTGGGGCCCTCGAGGGCCCCCGGTGGGCTGCTGGTCTGCGCCCTGTGCCTGCAGCCTCGTCGGAGCTGAGACACTGAGCCGAGCCCGTCACTGTCTCAGAGATGGGGGTTGCAGGGTTAGGGACGCGGGTGCGGAGACACGGGTCCGACAGGAAGAAGGGTGGTCATCCCGCCAGGGCTGGTGGTGCCGAGTCGCCGCCACTCCACGACGCGCATGTGAGGAGAGAGAGCCCGCGTAACTCACTGGAACCCCTGTGTCGTCTGAGCGTCATGCCTTCCCGTCCCCGCTGCACGGGGGACATTCGGTTTACGGAACGGCTTACAGCAGCTTTCAGTGCACTTGCTTTTTCTCCCGAGTTTTTTCCCCAGTTAGAGTCTAAATGTTGTGAGGAAATGGTCCCCAGGCGGTGTCTGGCGCTGCGTGTGTGCGACACACGATGGAATATGCGTTAGCAACAAAATATCATGCATAGCAACAAAATAGCGAAGGGATTGTGACACTCGCCGAACATTTTGGTTGCAGTGCAGCGGGTCAGTGGGTGCTCGAGATGACGAGGGATCTGCCGTCTCTAGCATTAGGCGCATGCGCGGACGTCGTGTGGGCACCGTTAACCGTGGCCTCGTGTTCTTTTCGTTGCATGTGTTGAAGAAGAAAGAAGACTGGACGGCGATGAGAAGCCCCTCGTTGTGCAGCTGAACTGGAATAAAGATGACCGCGAGGGCAGATTCGTCCTCAAGAATGAGAATGACGCCGTCGCCCCCAAGGTAGGAGCCGGGGCAGCCCTTTCCCAGGGACACGCAGGCACGTGGCCGTTCTTGTATTTTCTCAGTTCTGTCCTGGTCAGCCCGTTGCGTTCCATAAAGCACAACGTGCCTGTCACACGCTGGCAGGTTGTGCTGTGAATTAAGGATGAGCAAGCAGATAAACAAGATTTGGGAACGTTTTTGCACAAACTATACTTGTAACTTTGCTTCACTAAAAACAACTTATTATGGCAACTCTTAACGTTTCTTTTAAAGTTAAAATATCTATAAATAGATGATGATTTAAATGCTGTTATTTTTGTATTTTCATTAGATTCCTTTTATTCTAAATTACTTTATGTAAATCATTTGTATTTTTTAAATTGAACAACAGATTTTATGATTCTCACCCGTTTTCTTACTGGGTTTGATTTTTGCTCGCTTATTGGTTTGGAATGGTGGTAAAGTTTACCCAGTGAAACGCACCAGAGTTGAACGTGTAATTTATTACGATTTGACAAGGACACCCACTCACCGTCAGTCAGGGTGAAGGGCACCTGTCCCCGCGGCTTCGCCTCCGGCCGTGGTGGGTGCACGAGCTTCGTGCGGGTCCGTGTGGCAGCCAGGTCGTGATGAGTTTACTTTCACCAGAAGGCTCAGAGTAACGGCCCCGACAAGCAGGAGAAAGAAGGTGTGATCCAGAACTTCAAGAGAACGCTCTCCAAGAAAGAAAAGAAGGAGAAGAAGAAGAGAGAGAAAGAGGCAATGAGACAGGCGTCTGACAAGGATGACAGACCTTTCCAGGGGGACGACATGTAAGTGGCCTTTGGCGTATTTTGCTTCCCCGCGCCCTGCTGCACGTGTCCCTGACACTGCGGACCTCAGACCTCGGCCAGCTGCGGGGCGCGTGGGACGGGGCGGCGCCCCGCCAGAGGGGGGGTGCGGTGGGCATGGTCTGGCCCTCCGTGGGGCGGGGCGGCGCGCTGTGCACGCGTGGACCACGGGTGCCACGTTCTCCATCGGGGGCTGTCCCTTCACCCCTGCTGCTCTGCTTCTTGGGGCAGCTGCGCTTCCTCATAAGCCTCGCTGGCTGCCCGGGGCCGGTGTCAGGACCCGCGGGAGGAGCAGCTGCTCCCGGATGCAGCGCCCGGTCATGCCAGCCCCCCTCCGCCCCCGGTCCTCACTTTGCCGTGGTGGCCGCCGGGGGTGCGCGCTGTGTGAGTGTGTGAGCTCCTGGCCCCAGCCGAGGGGGAGACGGAAACGCACCTTTCCCCTGATGTAGGTGCCACGTTCTCCACGCCGGTGTCACCTGCCGTGGCGCTGACCGCGTTGTGGCCAGTCTGTCTGCCGGGGGAGCAGGCACACGGCCCAGAGTCGGGGTGGGTCACTGTCATCGCCCGGGCCCAGCCTCCTGCTTACACACAGAGTTAACGCGAGAACTGCCCACGTGGCTTTGTTCCCTGGAAGGGGCGCACGTGATTGGCATTTCACAGAAATTCGCACAGATGCGTGTTAAGTGACTTAATGGCCGTGCAGGCTCTGCTACACGGCTTTCTGTCATCTGTGTGACCGCCCCTTGTGTGCCGGTGGCTGCTTTGTGGACGTTGGCATCGGAGGTAATACTCCGGCGACCGTCCTGGTCCCACAGCCCTGGGGACAGCTGGGCGGCAGCATGGCGCTTCCTTGCCGGGCCACGCTTCGGCAGGTTCTCGGGAGCTCGTCACAAGATGGGGCACTGTCACTGCCCGTGTGACCTCCCCAGGAAGTCTGGGCCCCGTCCCCAAGGCTGACATGCTCTGCTCGTCCCTCAGCCATTTCCATGCTGCCCTTGCGACGGCCCCTCTGGGTTGCGCTCACATTCGGCTCTGAGTGGACGATCCGTGTTGGCGGTGGTGGCCGTTTGTCGCAATGCTCACTTGGGGCGGCGTGCGTCTCCCCCACCCTGGGCTGCACCACGCACCATGTGGTGTCACCCCGTTGGGCGTTGCTGCTTCAGTGGTGACACGAAAGGCACTCGTGTCAGTGTGTGGCCCGTGTGAAAACAGCGAAGAAAAGAAAACACACCATTAAGAAAATTAGGGACTTAAAAGGAGTTAAGTCATTCAACTTGATCGAACCAGAGTCAGTCTGGGTTTTGCGTTGTTTCCATGATGGAGAATGTTACCTTTAACATCCAGTTGGAGCCGCAGGCAGGCGTGTCACTCTCAGTGTGTCGCTCCAGCCCCTCGCCCCGTGCAGGTGACTCGCCGGGGCCGCTGCGCAGCGCCCTCCCGCAGGCTCAGCCTCGGGGAAGCCAGGCTGGGAAACCTCTTAGTTGTTAAAGTTCACGCTTTACCGTTTGCCTCGAGAATGCCCCGCACCGCTGCTGCGTGCACCACCAGAGTTTGCTGCGAAATAGCTCGCTTTTATCGTCTTCGCATCACTGCAGCTTATCAGCAGTCTTAGGAAACCAGTGACATCATGCTGTTTAGCATTCTGTTTTCAGTAGTTCAATAGCTGAAAATGTCAAATCCTAGAAAACACAGCATTCCCACGCGTGCGATGCTAAATGAACGCTGGCAGCGAGCTGCGGTTTTGTTTTCAAACGGGAAAAGACAGATTTTTACTGAAGAATATTCAGTCTTTTATTTCTCGTGGTTGGAATGTTGTGGTACCTCTTTAATGCTGGTGGTAATTAGTAAAATGTGTGATTTCTACCTTTTTTTAGCTTTATTAATGCACAGTGATTAAATTCTATAAACTCACTGTAGGATTTTAATGATAAATTTCTGCTTAGTTGAGCTTCGGTCTGTGTCGAGAGAAACGGTTCTCCGTCCACGGTCATTAGCAGCCCGCGGTAAGCGGCGCACGGCAGGCCTCTGTGGGTGACAGATGTGGCCGGAAGACATCTGGGTTGAGTTGTGTGTGATCGCCATGTATGTTTTTCTCATGCCACACTTAAAAACCTCGTTGCTGCTTCCCTCCCAGAGAGAACTGTCGCCTGGCCGCCGAGCTCTACAAGGACATGCCGGAGACCAGCTTCACGCGCACCATCTCCAACCCCGAGGTGGTGATGAAGCGGCGCCGGCAGCAGAAGCTGGAGAGGAGGATGCAGGAGTTCCGCAGCTCGGACGGCCGGCCGGACTCAGGTGTGGCCGCCGCCTGCCCCGTCGCCTCGGGCCCCGGCTGCGGCCGCCTCGAGCTCTCAGAGCAGGCGGCCGCGTCTGCCCTTCGGCTGTCCAGTGTGTGAAGCGGACAGATGCTGCCTCTGGGGACAAAATCGTTGTTACTTGTTCTTTTGCCCATCCGTTTTTCTTATGAATTTATTCAGATGTGTACTTGGAAATAGGGTATCATTAAGGAAGGATGGAGTGAGCGTTCTCTGGTGCAGTGGCCCCGCTGGTGCCATTGTCCCTCTCTGCAGCCATTCCTACCCCAAAGCCAGGGTCTTCCTTGGAGAGCCCGAGTGGCATTTTGCTCACTTCCCGATACACACAGGTGCGCGCATGCATACATACACTTCACATGCATGCACAGGTACGTACGCACAGGTGCGTGCATGCACAGGTACACACACACACACACACACACACACACACAGGTTAAAACTTCCCAGCGGCCCCTGCATCAGCCAGAGTAAAATTTAAAAATTGAAGTCAGGATCATGGGCTGCGAAGTCCTGCGTGACTGGCCTTGCCCAGGTGTGGCCACACCTCCCTGCTGGCACCTCGTTCTGTCCACCCTGGCCACGACCCCCGCTGGCCTGAGCCCGGCCGTCGGCTTGTCCTTCCTAGTCCCTCTGCCCAGCAAGCTCTGTAGGTGGCCATGCAGCTGCTGTCGCTTGTCCTTCAGGGATCGTGACAAAAGTCGATTGTTCAGAGAGGCCTTTCCTTGTCGCCGGGGTCAGGATGCTCGTGCTTTTCACAGCGTGGTCCAGTGTCTGAAGTTATGACTTGTTTTTTTGTTGGTCTTCTCCCCCACACTGAACTTGTAAGCTTTTAAAAGACAAGGTCACTGACCTGCTCCTTGCTGTCCCCTTGGCGATGGGGCACTGGGGCCTTCAGGTCATCTGAGTTTGCACATGGCCTGGCTCCTGGCCTGCGCCAGAGGGTCTGCGCTGTAACATTAGTGTGGCCCAGTTGGTTTCTTAAAGACCAACGCTACTTTACAGTGAGTCAGGTTGTCACAATGCAGTCTGCGCTGTTCTCGCCTGCAGGGAACGTGAAAAGTGCTCAGTTCTCATGAGTGCAGAGGGAGGCAGGGTGAGTGTGGGACACTAGCATCAGGGAGTCCCGGGGACAGAGCTCACTCCAGGGCCCAGGGCTCCCTCTGGCTCTTCTAAGTTGCAGGTGAGAAAAGGCGGAAGCCTGGCCCAAGGTCACACGTCGGAGAGGGCGCGGGGCCTCCTTAACTCCCTCCCAGTGTCCTTGTTAAGATGCTGGGGCTTCCACGCCCTAGATCACAAGGAGAAAGCAAACCAGGACACTGGAAGTGACAACAGAGTGTCACTTCAGGATAAATGGACGCGCGCTCCGGCGGGCCTCCCCCCACTGCCCCAGCCAGGCTCGGCCGGAAATCCTGCCGGGTCTGCAGCGCCTGGCGGCGGACGAGAGCCCAAGGCTCCCGGGTCAGTGCCCCCTGAAACATCGTGGGGTTCCAGCCCCCCCAGTCTCCTGCGGTCTAGTTCAGTTTTTAACTGAGCACCGGGAGAAAGGACAGTGTCACCCTGGAGTGTCTCACTTTTCCATCTGTATCTGGAGGGGAAGGCAGTTCGTTGTTATAAAAGCTGCTTGGGCTTGAAGAGAGGGCAGGAGTGGGCTTGGTCGCACAGGTTGGCTCTTGAGCAGCGTCACTAGCTGGGCAAGGTGCTGCTGGTGCGCGGCATCGGACGGAAGTGGAGATGGAGTCACGCGCACCCCATCTTTGTGTCCCCATGGCTGGAATGTGGCTGCTCGTTTTGAAGTGACGGCAAACGGTAGCCGTGTCTGTTTTTGGCGAAATAAAGTTGTGTTCTGTGTGTCTGTCATTTTCAGGTGGAACACTGAGAATCTACGCCGATAGTTTGAAGCCAAACATCCCCTACAAGACGATCCTGCTGTCCACTACAGACCCCGCGGACTTCGCGGTGGCCGAAGCTTTGGAGAAGTACGGTCTGGAGAAAGAAAACCCGAAGGATTACTGCATTGCCCGGGTGAGGGACATGTGTCGGGTCGTGGAACAGTGTTCCCTGCCTTTCTGGAACCTCCTGAAGAAACCACACATTAACTAACCGTGCAGAAGGTTCTCCCTGCCGTTACAAAAGTAGTTTCCGTTTGTATAAAGTAAGACAAGCATAAAAAGGCAAAAAAAAAAAAAAAAAAAAGTGAAAATCACCCGCAGTTCTAACACCGAAGCGTAAACATCCTAACCAGTGGTTCTGCGCACACGTAGGTCACTCCGTTGGACTAAACTGTGCCTTAATGTTCTCTGATGGCTTTTCTAAGGTACATCGTGAGGACTCAACTCGTAAGGAAATTTCAGTCTGCGGTTTGTAACCAACCGGCATTCGGTTGCCTGGTTCGCAGCCGTTCGTAATTTCTCGATGGTAGACACTGTCTCCTGGCGTGGACAGGTCTGTTAGATGATGGTCAGCGCCACAGAGTTGCGGCTGAGATGATGTGTGGTAATGAACTTGATAACATCTTTTTCCTTTCAATAACTTCTGCCCGGTTTTTAGAGCTGAAAATGAGAGCGAAAGGACGGCCCAGTGAGGGCCACAGAGCTCTGGAAGCCTGCTTCGGGCTGTCATTGCCAGTCCCTTCTGAGGTCATTGGATGATTTCTTCTGGCGCTCTCACGGTCCGGGTTTCTGTTCTGTTCTCGCACATTTTCTTTGGCAAGCTTCGGCAGTACAGGCCGAGAGAGGATGATTGTTTTAACTGGGAATCAGAACTTCTTTGTTTTCTTGGCTTGCCGTCTCGTAAGTTATGTAACGTGTAGCTCGTTCATATTCGCTCATCAGATTTTATCTATTTTAATTAATTATTCAATAAATACTTAAGTTTCTCTTCTTTGTTAGACACCTGTGCTGGGACAGAAAGATAAGAGCTGCCTTAGCAGGGCTTATGGTAAACAGAGGCAGAGAGGCCAGGAGCGACATACAGACGACGACCTCAGTGAGGGTGGGGGTCCGAGAGGGTCTTCCTAGAGCGCTTGTGCGGGGCTGAAGGATGAGTGGGCATCAGCGGGACCTGGGAGTTGGGGGAGGGGCTTCTTAGCCACAAGGGATCATGGGAACCTGAAATGCATGGCCTAATCGGAGAACCGTGAGCGGTCTCATGTGGCTGGACCCATAGGGCACGTGGCCAAGGTTGGAGCTCGAGAGATGAGTGGAGGTTCTGTGTTCTCTGAGCCAAGGGTGTCACGTTTCATACAAAAGGCTGGGGAGAAAGGTTGATCACCATAAGGGTGTCCTGTAATCAACTTCCCTTTCTGAGGTGATTTGGAGCAGTGTAGAGAGAGACGCTAGGGTTCTGTAGGAGAGTCTGCTCCGTCTGGCGTGTGAACGTGACGACACATCTGGGGGTAAGGTCTGCTGAGATGACATTATTACCTTAGCCGTAGGTCGAGTGTGTCGTTCAGGTGCCAGCGACTTGGCTTCTCGCACTTTCTGTGACCATGTTTGGCGTGTGTGTGTGCTGGATTAGCGTGCGGGTGGAGCAGCAGTCCGGCGGGTGTGAGATTATGGGGCACCGTCCCCCAGCTCGCTTTTGGCTCCGTGTTCCTGGGGGCTTTCTCAGATGATGGAGACAATCGTTTGGCTACCAGAAAAACGTAGAACAAACAGTAATCCAGTGTCATGAATATTTAAGAGTATAGTGAATGCAGTATTGAAAAGAGAGGCTTAAAACAGTAAAAACATTTGTTGACTGAACAGCCTTATAAAATATCTCAATGATCTGATTAAAATTTAATTATAAAGACAGACTGTGAGCAAGAAAAAGGAAGCCGGTCTGTTATGTGATGGTTATCCCAGGAGATCTCACGTTAGATGAACCTTCCTGATAAAAACAGTTGCTTATGAAATGTGGGTTGGGCACTAGAGAGACCGAGATGTGCAATAATGAAGCGACCTTTCCTCAGAAACTGCTCACAAGTGACACAGTGCAGACTGTCCTTCCTCATACTCGTTTGTTGAAAAACAAAAAAAAAAGCCCTCAGGCTCGTTCTTCTGGGGCCAGAACCGCCCAGTGGAGCTGGCTCAGCTCTTTACTGGAAATGTTCCCTCTCTTTTCTTGACGGTTTAGCGAGAACTGTTCACAGTGTTGATCAGTTTGATTTTACAGTGTCTTCATTTACCCGAAAACAACAAATTTCTTTAAATACCTGCTGATTGGCGTTTTCGGCAGACACAGTTAATTATTTTTCCCTTTTAGGTTATGCTTCCTCCTGGGGCCCAGCATTCGGATGAAAAAGGTGCTAAAGAAATTATCCTTGATGACGACGAGTGTCCTTTACAGATCTTCAGGGAATGGCCCACTGACAAAGGTACAGAGGAGTTCTATTTGTTAGGAATTCCATTTCTACCTGGTCGGTCCACCAGCTGCTTCATTTGTCTGGATGGATGGCGTCTCGTGGCCGTTTCTCGGTGGCCGTGGCTGGTGCAGTTTTCTGCCTCCTCAGGCCTGCTCGCTGGGTCCTCGGCAGTCCCCTTTTCCCGAGGGCCACACTCAGCTCGTGGGCCACACTCACACTCTAAGGTGGGAGCTCGTGCTTCGAAGGAGTGGGGGTTTAGCACCGGCCAGCACGTGGAGGGCATCGTCAGCCACCAGTGGGGACTTAGTCTTGACCATGGTGACCGCGAGAACCATGGGTGTCATACGCAGTCGATATGACAGGGGAGATAACCTCCAGCCCCAGAGATCGTGTGGTCGCTTCGGCCTTTCAGAAACGAGTGCAGACTTTTTTCACTGTTAAGACGATGTCCTGTCACAAAGCAGGGAGTCTGCAGCCATGGGTTCGATGAAGTGTCGTATTCTCGACTTCCGACTCACGTTATGAGCTAACTGTTGCTCAGTAGAAGGCCTTTGCATTAATAAACACACAAAGGTTTATTGCCGATTCAGAGTACACTAGCTTAATACTATTTAAAAAGTATAAAGTAAACTTCACTAAAATCAAATTCCTTTGGATTCCGAATAATTCAGTTGAATTAAGTAAAAATCAGGTCAACTAAAATATACTCGTGCATATGTATTTGTGTGTGTGTGTTACGTGTGTGCGTGAATGCATTTCTTGATCACAGGGTCGTTTACCAATGTAGACGTTCCTTTATTCTTACCCTGATGTGTCGTCCGTCAGGCACATAACGTAAAATAATCTTTGCAAGTTGCTGGCGTTTTTCTAAAGCGTTAGTGGGTAACCTTCCACGCGGTGACCCCAGGATACTCACCGGGACCCTGTTCCCTGATTCATCCCCGAGCAGCTGCCAGTCCGCTGGCCGTTCGCCGCCGACCCCAGTCCGGCTCACGCTCGCCACGTTGCCGTTGCAGGGATTTTAGTCTTCCAGCTGAAGAGGAGGCCGCCGGACTACGTCCCGAGGAAGGCCAAGAAGCACGCGGACGGGAAGCCAGCCAGGGGCAAGGAGCGGGCCGACGGCGGCGGCCCCGCGCTCCCGCCCGAAAAGCTGCCCTACCTCGTGGAGTTAAGCCCGGGTGAGGACGCCAGAGATGCTCACGTCTCGGCTTTGACTGCCTGCGCTTTTTTGTGCCTTTTATTGAAGTATTTCTCTTGGCCCACAAGCTTCTTTAGATCATCTATTTTGTTAAAAAAGTAATCACCACCAGATGACATTGAAAAAAAAAAAAAACAAAACAGCCGAAGGTCAGAGGCTGTGTGCTTTAACACGGAAAAATAAAGTTTGTATAGAGAGAAATGAATGTTCTAAACTAGAAGTTAAAACGGTGAATGTAGAGGTTGAAGGAGAGCTTTAGATGATGTACTCCCTTAAAGAATGTTTTGTCAAAAGAATCTCATAAAATAACTTAACCTACTAAAAATGACAAACGTTTTCCTCTTGGGGCAGATTTCACGGAGGCAGGTGTGTGTGTGCCATACCGTTGTTTGACGCTTGGACACGTTCTGGGAAGAGTATCTTAAATTTAACAGGCGTTTCAGAAATCCATGTGTAGGAGAAGGGGTATTTGTTTGGTTTTAAAATTATAATAGTTAATTTTCACATTAGCCATTTTGTTTATACAGATCTCGTAAGCGGAAGCTCTGAGCCGCCAGGTGGAGGGTGTGTTCGTGTTAGAGAGCCGTCTCACACACGCACATGCACACGCACACACGCCCTCTGCAGTGTGTACAGCTGCACGTGTGTGATGCCAAACTGCATCCTTTTTTTTTGGTTGAAGTGGTAGTGCGTGCCCTGTATGATAACACGCTACGAAGCAGGCGGTCACACCCTCCCAGCTCCGTCCATAGTCCCAGAAAAGCGAGCTGGAAACCAGACCCAATCTGTGCATGAGGTGTGCTGCTTGGGCAGGAATTACATTGTTTTGTCCTTAGATCTTTGATGAGTGTTTGTTTTTATTTGCAAGATCACAACTAGCGATCAGCTGTGGTCCAGCAGTGCAGGTTTGTGGGTGCAGGAGATGCTGTTGCTCTGACTGACTCGCAGTGTGGTATCTGCAGGTGGTAGCTTTTGTACTAATGATGTTTGAGGGCTTTTCTGTGTAATTGATGAGCTGTTTGTGAGGAACGTGCTAGTGTTGCTTTGTTCCTCGGTCCTCTGGCTGAAAAGTCCATTTACACTTCTGGTTCCTCACTGTGCTGGGGAAACGTGTCCCGCTGTCGTGGGCCTTCAGACTGTGAGCGCCCAGCTGCCTGCTTCCCTGAGCCAGTGAGCAGCAGCCGTGAGAGCGCCATTTTGAACTTGACATTTTTTTAGAATTGTGAAGCATTGGCTCTTTCCTTTGAAGTTTTGTGTTATATGCTAGAAACTAACGATGGTTTTCTGCAAACAAAAATTTTTGAGGGTTAAGGTTTATTATTCAGAGAGAGTTGATCAATAGTAGCTGATACAGGATAATATTCAAATGAATAATGGAAAGTTGATTTCAGTGGATAGGACGAGAGTTCATTCATTCATTCATTCGACAGGTAGTGATTGGATATTTACTGTGTGTCAGCCACTGTCCCGGGCCTGGAAACTGGCCGAACCCTCGGCCGGTGGGCGCTTCCATTCTAGTGGGAGTTGCTATTGGGACTGCTTACTCCACACTTGTAGCCTCCCAGGTAGTAAAATACGTGAAGGTTCTCGTAGGTGTGGGGCTCTCGCAGCCCAGGCAGGTGATGGTTCGTGTGCTGTTCTTCAGCAGCTGCGAGCGGCAGCCAAACTGGCTGCTCGATGCCCCCTTCCTCCATGGCATTCTGCTGCCTGCGGCCGGTGTTCGGGCTGCCCCTTAGGCGGAGCGGCGGGTGCCAGGTGGATGAGGTTACTGCTCCCGCCTCCGGGTGACCCTCCCACCGAGGCCCACCCGTGGTGCCACGTGATGCGTCCCCGAGGCCGTGTCCGACTTTCCTCTGTGCTTCGGGCTGCCCTCTGGGTAGTGTTCCTCGCCCCACAACGCCGGAGTGCCCGCCTGCCCCCGCTGCTCTAGGGGCGGGTGGCCCAGAAGCCATGTCCTCCTCCGGTCCCGGCCTCTGCGTTTCGTTGCTGGTAACCGAGCGCAGCCGGCCTGCCCAGGGAAATGCACTGGTTTCCATTGCGAGCAAATAACATTCGTAAGCGTTACGAACGGGTAAGAACTGTTGCCAGCGGACAGGTTGTCAGCTGTTGCCACGGACAGGTTGTCAGCCGGCTGGGTGTCCTCAGGGCCGGCCTGGGGTCCTGCAGGCGCGGGGTGGAGGGACCTGAGAGGGGTGCATGCTCGCACTGTCTGTTGTACACGTGGGGGGGAAAGTCACTTGATTGGATTTGACTGTTCTTCCAACAGCAGGACGCAGTCCGCGGGTGGGGCTCTGTGTGACTCGCTGTCCTTCCTCCTGCCGTTGGGCGACTCGCCCGTGCTCCTGGCGTTTTCTGGAGCTCGGGGTCTCGTCCTCACGTTCTGCAGGCCGGGCCGGAACACGCCTGCCCCGCGGGAGCTGTCTGTGTCACTGCCGCTTACCCTCTCCTGTCTCTCTCCTTCCCTCTTCCACGCGCTCTGCATGGCCTCTGTCCCGACGCTGCCTTCACCTGGGTCCTGTGCATGTGTTGTTGACCCCAGGGAGAAGGAATCACTTTGCCTACCACAACTGTCACACTTACGAAGGTAACGAAGGTAATGCTGCGCTTATACTACTTCTTAGCGAGCGCCCCGGTAGAACCCCAAGGGCAAAAGTGTCACCTGGTCAGATGTGTATGTTTTGGGTTTTGAATCGCTATAAGTAGCATTTTAAGAAATGGAGATCCTGTCTTTTTATTCATATTACAAAGTGTTCCATATCCAGAGTTCATTTAATTTCATAGAAGCTTATTTTGTAAAAATGTCCAGGTCCGCCATTCAGGCAGTCCTAAGTGAGAACGTGGACTAAGGAAGGGAGACAGCTGTGTTCCTGTCCCCCGCCCTGCCCCCCACGCTAGGACAGAGGAGAACGAGGGGAAGGAGGAGGAAGGGGAAACGGGGGAGAGCGGGAGCGTTGGGGTGGAAGAGAGGGGCCGAGGTGGGGGGCAGGCGGGCAGGAGGAGCTGCTGTGATCGCCGCTGTCACGCAGCCTGGTGGCGATAGTGGGTTCCCCAGAAGATGTCCCACAGCAGAGGCCAAGTGCCTGAGAGTGCTGGGGAGGCTCAAGAGGACAAGGACCAGCCTGCGCTCGGCGTTCATGGTCTTCCTGTCAGGGACTGGCTTAGTTATGACCAGGTTTTAGGGTGCCCCTTGTTCTCATGGCAGAGATCCATTCTTCCTGGCAAAGCGGTGCTTTTTTACTTAATATGTCTCTCAGATTTTGTGCATGTCAGTTTCTGTCGTCTTAAATAGTATAGCTGGTTTTATGGACTTTTTCTTTGTCTGTTTTTATATTTTAAATGTTATTTTTCTGTATGTTGAAAGTAACAGTCAAATACTTTCTCATGCTATGTAACTTTATCTTCTAACATCTTATATTAGTTTGTTGCATCTTCTCCAAACTGGTCATAGGGGTTTTCATTGGATATTAATCAACCTTTTTTTCTTTAATCAAGGCACGCACGCTGGCTGGCGTGTTCTTAGTTTTCTGCCAGTTCTGCTGGAGGAGAGCGTGTTTATTTTCCAGTAGAGTTAGAGTAGCTATAAGATTGTTTCGGTAGCCGCAGGTGAGTCCTGCTGGCTCCTGACAGCGGTGGCTCACGCAGACGGGAGCCCGGGAAGCACGGCCTCTGTCCTTTCCCTGCCGTATGCCCGAGCCCCCAGCACAGCACCTGGGACGGGGGACACTCGCCAGTCAGCGTCCCTAAGAGAGTCGAGTCCCTCCTGCCCTCGCCTCTGAAAGGATCCCAAGGAAGCATGTGTGAGCCACGTGAGCGCATAGTCAGGCCTCATGAGCGCACAGTCATGCCAACTCCCCAAAGAGTCACTTGGGGCGCAGCTGAGGGCAAAGGCGGTCTCAACACTGTGGAGCGGAATCAGGTGCTGTGGGACCGTGTCCTCAGCTGTGTCCATACGCGCCGTCGATCCTTAGCCTTCCGTTAGCAAAGCCAGCCTTCCGTCACATCTCAGCTTGAACGATAGCAGACGAGCAAGGGGCAGAAAGGGTGCACCGTGACTTAGGGGCGCCAGGGTTACGGACGAAATTCAGGACGCCAGGTGACTGAATTCCAGGTAAAGCACCAGTTTTTTAGTATAAGCCCGTCTCAGATATGACGCAGGTGACCAGCTGTCATGTGTTTCATTTGACGATCCCAAATAGTGTTCTGACGTTTGTGCCCCTTCCCCCCCCAAAAGAAGAATGTTGGTGTCATACGCATGACCTCGGTTTGGAAGGCTTGGCTGCTGGTGGGGGCTTAGACAGGAGTCGAGGTGAAGGTGCTTTCCACTGCACGCTTTTTGTGCCTTTTAAATTTTGAACCACATCAATATACTACATATTTTTAAAGACAGAATTACAAAATTAGAAAAACTGAAAACGTCCCGGGAGCGGTACTGTCGTGTGTGGTGGCGTCGCGTGGCGGTGCCCCGGATCTGCCGCAGCTGTGTGAGAGCGGGCGGAAGCTGACTGTTGGTGGCTGAGGCGGGGGAACGTGGCGGGTTTTAGTTTTCGGCCACAGTCTCACACTTGTTACCCGTGAGATGGTCACTGCGCTGTTAACAAGGAAACGGTAACAGACGGTGACCAGAGGCAACGTGCTGGCCACCTGACGTGACCTGCCCCCTCTCTCCTCCCTCTGCTCCTTCCCCAGACTCAAACGGGACGCCGTTTGTCTGCTAAATCCTGGGGCCACCGCTGCGTCATTCTGTCTATAGAGACTTTGATCTTTGCCCTGTCATTCCTGGGGAGTGGTAGAGAGGAGGGCTTGGGACGAGTTTCATTTCCAGTTCCACCTGTCGCTAGGGAAGCGGTGAGAACGGAGAGACCGCGAAGGGAGCTTGTGTTCCTCCCTTTATCATTCGAGACGTGTGATGTACATTTCAATGTAGGAAAGTATGTTTATTTTTAGCTCAGAAGACACCTTTCAGAAGCATTCAGAATTCAGGAGAAAGTGTGCATTTTTCTCTCACCCTTAACATACATGTTCCATGTTCTTGTATTTTTAATTTTGTATTGAAATAATTATTCTTGATCACTTATTTGCTTTTTTTGCTTTCTTCATAACTCATCTGGGTAATTTCTGTGCGACCATATTGCATCATTCTGTTTTCTTCATTTTTGGTGAATGATTCTTCACTGTTGATGCATTAAATCTTTATCAAATGCATGCTGTGGACCAGACGCTGTTGAGTGCCAGGAGAGAGAGATTTTTTTCAAAATGCTAGCCACCAAGCTGCTCGGAGCTGGCGGAGGCGACTGTGT
The DNA here is from genome assembly GCA_004027375.1 of Macroglossus sobrinus. NCBI lineage: Eukaryota > Metazoa > Chordata > Mammalia > Chiroptera > Pteropodidae > Macroglossus > Macroglossus sobrinus. The sequence continues at coordinate 51,118 of PVKZ01003668.1, read as the reverse complement.
AGAAAGCATGAGGCAGACAGTGGCCCTGAGATAAAGCAGTCCCTGTGCTGGATAGGCCGAGAGGGACATGGCACAACTCCAGCAGGCCATCGCAACCACCCTAGTGTTCTCGCACACAGAGTGGTGAGTGTGCCAAGGGCAGGGGTCCTTAGCCGGTCTGGGGGGCAGTCCGTGCCCAGGGGAAACACAGATGACCCCCGCCTCTTTCTGGGTCGGGGCATGAGTCGGAGTTGAACATACATTGTTTCAGAGGTGCCTGTCGCCAGCATATGCGAGGGGGGTGTCACAGCGCGAGCACATGTCAGGCGTGGGGTCTTGCTGGCATCTACCCACCGTACCGTCCCGGATCACACAGGTTTCTGGGCTGGTTCAGAAGTAGAAAATTTTATCAGGACGTTATTTTGTAAACTCTAAAGTCAGCAGCAGTCCTGACAGAGCTTGCAGGTTCACGGTGTCTCGTCTGTGTGGGAGCGGGGACCACGACAGCCAGGAGACTAGCAATGTAAACCACGAGCCACGTCCAGGTGCTGAGCCCTTACGTTCCTGGCCCCTGCGACCTGCGACTTTGCAGCGGCTCGGGAGATGGGTTGGCAGGCACTGAGGCATCTGCGTGGCCTTCCCAGGGGACCTTGCAGAGCGGAGACCAAAGTCAGCGAGCAGCCCAGGTGGGCAGGTGTCTCGTGTGCGTGCAGCTCCGAAATCAGCGTAGGTCTTGGGCTGCCGTCCCTCTGGAGCAGCTGGGGTAGAGCAGGCAGGACGGGGGTCCACGGGTCCGGGAGTACGCGAGGCAGGTGGCATGGCCGGGCTGCTTTTCGCCCCGCCATGAGCCATCTCCTTCGTGGACATCCATGCACGGGGAAGGTCAGTGTTTCTCCAGTCCCTCGAGGTGTGATATGACAAAAACGGAGGGTCCAGCCTCCTTCTCTGTCCTTCGCCACGGGTCTAGCGCACGAGCTGAGCTGTTCTCAGTCGTTTTTCTGGACTTGGGGTTGTCGGTGTGCGTCGGCGTCACTCAGGGAGGCCGTTCAGGACACGCGGGCCCGGGCCACAGCCCCAGGGCTTTTGGTCCAGGAGGTCCGGGGTGGGCTCTGAGGGTGGAGGGTGCACTGCTGCGCCCCCGCCCGTGGGTGCCACGTAGCTGGTGGCTGTGCTGCAGGGAGGACCTGGTGTTCAGGGAACACCAGGCGACCGTCATTTGCTAATAGAATTGCTCCTTGGAGTCAGTGACAGAAACCCAGGGCTGTGAGGCGCAGAGTTTCTTTCCGTGAGATGAGAACTGTCAGCACGAGTGACAGGAAAGGCACCTCGAAGGACCTCGAACGCGTTGATCGGAAGTTCTGTATCTAGTTAGCTGAGCTGCATGACGTGAACGTGGGGAACTGCGGTATCGCTTCCGACGGAACCTTTTGTTGGCCTGTTTGTTCCAACAACGTAACGAGGGCGGTAAACTCGGCCAACGAAGCTGTCGCTCTTTCTCGCAGACGGTTCTGACTCCAGGGATAAGCCGAAGCTCTACCGCCTGCAGTTAAGCGTGACCGAGGTGGGCACGGAGAAGCTCGACGACAGCTCCATCCAGGTACGCGCCCCTCGGGTCCTTCGTGACCCCTCGTCTCAGTGGGTACTAGTGCATGGCAGCGAGTGCGCGGTGGGCAAGGTCAGGGACGTCACGCGTCCTCGCAGACGGCCTGCTCACGCCGGGCACTCCTGCTTCGTGCGGAGACCACCGGGCAAGTTTCTGCCCACGCCCGAGTCTGTTCCCTCCTCTCGGGAAGGGGGCGATGGTTTGGCAGGTCTGTTGCACAGACGACCAGTGTGGAAACGCCTGTCACTGGGCCCGGCACAGCAGGAGACAGGCGGTACCTTGCAGTCAGACTGTTCGCTGAGCACACGCTCCAGCATAGAACCAGGCTTACGTGTTCTGTGAGCGCGAGCCGGGCCGTCGCTCCATCGACATTGAGCCCACGGTCCTCCCTCGTCTGTCCTCGTCGCCTGGCCATCAAACGGTGGTTCCGGCCGCTGCTGTCGTGCTGTCTGACACGCTTTCCTCCTGAGCACAGCAGCACAGCAGACACATGACAGTGTGTCATCAGTGGTCTGTGTATATCTGTCCACTGAATGATCTGTCTTTAAGTGGCGACCATTTGCTTTTTAATGCAAAGTTACAACAAGCCCAAAATGAAGTTGCTGGATACTATTTTTATTTTTACAGTGTTTATTTTATACTATCGGTAGAAGTCACTAAAAAAAGCACCAAAATGCAGTTTCTGAGATCCAGTTCATCATAACGGTAAAGCAGCTTTAAGACTCGTGTTTCAGTACTCTGCCCTTTACGACGGCGGCTTCTTTGACTTTCTTTTACTTGCAGTTGTTTGGTTCAGGGATTCAGCCCCATCACTGTGACCTCACGAACATGGACGGCGTCGTCACGGTCACGCCGAGAAGCATGGACGCCGAGACGTACGTGGAGGGGCAGCGCATCTCGGAGACGACCATGCTGCAGAGCGGGATGAACGTGCGGTTCGGGGCGTCGCACGTGTTCAAGTTTGTGGACCCGAGCGTGGACCACGCCCTCGCTAAGAGACCCGTGGATGGCGGCCTGACCGCGAAGGGTCCCCGGCACAAACCCGGGTAATCCGTCGGGCACGTCAGTGCCGAAAATCACACGTGTTTTTCATGATGCTCAAAGTTTTCTATTAGCCATAGATCACATGTTTTGTTTTGTTTTGCTTTAATGTTTAAAAATTTGAAGTGGGGGTTGTGGTTTTGGTTCTTGATTTGGTTGCTTTCGAGGGAAAAAGACAGGTCTCGATTTTATTGTAACACTGGAAGTTGTTGCTGGTCTTCAAGTGATCTTTAAATTCTGTATTTGACACTTTAATACTTTGTTCTTTGGTGATGAACGGTGTCTGTGTAAGGGTCCTGTGTGACAGGTTTTCGCTGAGGTGTTCCTTCTGGATGGCTGCACACAGCAGGGTATCTTTAAGTTGTTCAGGTGTTTTAGCTCCCCCTAGCGCCTGTCTGAGGGATTGCAACGTAGGCCTGTTGGCACCACCTTTCTGGGGAGAGAGCAGGGCTTGTCTTGGTGATGACGTTTAAAATGAACCCCCGTTGAGTTACTTGGTCCTCCTCCTTGGAAAACGCGAGAGCTCTTCCGCCCTGCCTTGGATGCAACCAGAAAGTCGTCCTTGCAGACGGAGCAGCATGTCGGTGGCCTCGCTGCCCTCCTGCCATTTTGTCCTAGGACCTACCTTGCCTCAGCCACCCGGAGCTTACACCTCAGGCCAGCGTTCATGCTGGTCTTTTGACAGTTTGTAGACGTTGTAAATCTTACTTTGATTGTTCGTGGCGGGTTATCTGTGAACTGACTCTTTCCACTTTGAATCCAGGCAGAAGGAAAGGGTGACAGGCAGCAAGCACCGTTAAGACTTAACGTCTTGCTCCTGGAAGGGGCCGTCTGGATGTTGGGCCTTGTGGGGGCCCTTACGGTTGTCTGTTCCCCTCACCTTGCTCTCCAGGTTTCAGCAAATGACCACAATCCGTCCTTGTTCCCAAAGAGAACCAGCACGTGCCTCTACCGTCTGCTTCTTAGGAGCGCCCCCTGCTGGACTCCCGCGTCCAGCTTGAACTGAGCGTGATCTAGACTCACCCTTCCGTTCTGTGTCTGGGGGCCCTGTATGTACAGTCCTTTCGTAGGGTTCTGCCGTCAAAGGCGCAGGGCTGGCCTAGGGCAGAGGGAAGCTTGTTAGTAAAAGGTGATGGGCCTGGGGTGGGCCTGCCCACCATGACCCACCCCATTTGGAGTTTATGATCAGATCACCCTGTGAGCTCACTTTCCATAGCACCCCATTTTTTGTGCTCAGCTCCCCCTTATGGTCATAAATCAGTCTGAAGGATGCACTGATGACCAAGCTTTTGGTCAGATAGTGTGGCCTGAGCAGCACTAGGGAGGCCCGTTTCTAGGCAGCCACGTCGTCTTGTGTCTGACCGTGGGGGACGGGGCAGTGCTGTAACCATGGCATCTGAGCTGAGGCTGAATTTTCCCAAAATGGGAAGGGCACATAAATAAAAGGCAGCCAGGTCTTCTGACCTTCACTGTAGAAACAGACGATCAGACAGACAAACAGCACTCTGGACCATTTCCTGTCTGTGAGCTGTCATGACCCTGGTTTCGCCTCTGTCTCATTTTCCCGTCCTTGGCATCTAGTGTGACATCAACGTAAGCCACGAAAAGAGTATGAACGGTTCTACATGTTCTATAACCACCAACAGCTGGGCCGTACAGGAAAACCCATGAGCAGCAGGTAAAAGCGAGCACTGGGCTCTGAGCTCAGTGTCTGCTTGTAGGTGCACAGGCCTCGTCGCTGTCTCGGGGGAGCTGGCCCCTGTGGCAGCGGCGGCATCTGGTCCTCAAGGTGTCTCTGATGTCTGTAGTCAGGTGTAGATGTCCACTTGCAGTGAGATGCCTGACAAAGTCGGGTCCAGCAAGGCTGGAGAGCGTTGTTGATTTGATGTCCTTCCCTAGGACAGTGGTAACTAAAGTGTTTGTCCCCTCGTTCCCCGTGGGAGGACGTAGCCACCAATCCGACCTTGGTAGTAGTAGCATAAGGCGTCCCTTTTCAGTAACGTCCTTCCGTCTAATGTAAGTCCAGCTTCAATGCACCGTGATGCGTGGAGGAGACGAAGTCCAGGCCGCGGAGAGGCAGGGAGCAGGGCCGAGCCCTGGGCGGCCCCGGGAGACCCCCGTGGCGGGGTCAGTGTGCAGCTACTCTCCACGCCCCCAGTCTGCTCCCTTGAGGGGTGCTTCAGAAACACCGCGAAGTTATTCCTACATATATTGAGATTTTAACCCTTAAAACCTCAATGTCTAGGGAAAACCAAGAAGTAATCAATTAGCATTCTTTATTTAGCTTGGACGTTTTATAACATCTAGAAACATTTTTCATAAACATCAAAGTCAGTTATTTAACATGCACTTATTTTTGTAAAAGCTAAGCAGTATAAAGATAGGGTGGTTTTACTTCGATCACTTGGAAAGCATTTCAGTTAACTTCTGTGTTTTGAGAATTTAAAAATACTCAAGTATTCAAGTGCTCGCCTTAAATTTTCATGATAGCATCCAGAGGCAGAAAATTATCTCACGTTTACAACATACGTGTATAGACATACACAGTCACACAGAGCACAGTTGGATCCAAATTTTGCCCTGGAGGCATTTACAATTTATATCTGTCCTTGACAAGTCAAGCTCCAAAGGACCTTCCCCATTTTAAAATAAGGACAGCCATTTTTAATACCTCAAAGGATTGCATTGACACGTAAACAACAGCATAGGTCGACCTATTTGTCCAAATCCTCTTTTTGAAGCTTTGAGAGACCAATTAAAGACGTTTTCCATTCATTCCGCCTGATTGTGTAGCCGGCTTTTTCTGATTGTGTGAGCAGAGGCATCAAAGGACCCTCCTCCTGGCCATCTCGGTATTAATGGGAGGCTGTTGTGGGCCTGTGGGCCTGTGGGCCTGGGAGATGCGATTTTGCATGTTAATTTTGAACAAACGTCTGGGGAAAGCAGCCCTCTGCACACACCGGCAGGCGAGCCTCGGCGTGCGTGTCCCTGTCGGGCGGCCCCCCAGAGCTGCTTAGTCACCAGGAGTACTGGAGCAGGGGCCAGCTGGAGCTCACTGGATGCCGCCAAACCACTACGCTGTCTAAGGCCCCTGTCCAGGCAGACAGAATGCAGGTGCTCCATCATCCCCCAGGACCCCGCTGGCTTCTCCGGACAGGCCGTGTAGCTCTGGACGGCTCCCCGCGGCTCCACCCCCAGGCACCACGTCTGAACGGCCGTCGCCACCCCAGTGACTGGTGGGGATAGGGAAGCTCCGTGTCCTTCCTCCTGGGAATGAAGGGAGCTTTTCCTTTGTTTCTTTCCATTTAACATTTTCAAATACAGTTTCAAAAACCGGGCTCCTGAGATGTGGAGTGAGTGCGCGTCAGTAAGTTCGTAATGTTATGACTGTGACTTACCATCAAGGGTTACTAATTGTGTGCGTGTCTTTCACCCTGACAGAGTCGTTCAGGAGACAGCTTTTGAGTTCGGAGGAGACATGCACAGTGGAATGGCATTACCAACCAGCAAGGTAGGTGCCCACGGGCCACCTGGCGGGCTGCGCAGGCTGGTGGCAGTGACTCACGGGACGTGTGCAAACAGGCCTCAGGCGCTCTCCACCTGTGGGGTCCCTGATCTGCCAGGCGGGATCGTCCCCAAGGGCGGGGAAGGTGTGCCTTCTCCTGGGGCCTGTGTTGTGGGCCCCTTCTGTGTGTAACAGCCCTTGGTCAGGTGGCCCCGACCACGATGGAACCCTGCTGTCTGTAAGCCCCCACCTCCTCAGGCACTTTGCGTCCGCGCTTATCTCTTATCTCTTACACAATGTTTATTTCTGCTCTCCTTTTGGTTATCTGTTCCTGGGAAACAAACACCCCAAACTCAGGGACTAAATCGGCAGCCATCTTCTGTACTTTGTGCAGTGTGGACACACCTGGCTGCGCCACTGGCGGGTTGGCTGGTGGCCAGGCCGTGCTGGGGCACAGGGACCTCTGGGCCTCTGTTTCCGCCTTCCCAGGTCCCTTCCATGGGAACCCTCGCCCTGTTGTCTCTCTGCGGGAGCCACCAGCTGTCGGGGGGTTCACAGGTGTCCTTCAGCCTGGGCCGCAGCTGGCCCCGCACCGACTTGCCACCTCACAGCAGTCGGAGCACCGCCAGGCTCCACGGCAGGGGTGCTGGCAGCGGCTTCGCCTAGGTGGTGACGCAGCAGACTCCAGTCCTGGGACGGGGTCAGGGCATGCTGTGGTACCCATTTTAAAATCCCCTGCTGTGCTCCCAGCTACTGCACCCCCTTCTGCTCCTGCTAACAGCGTGAGAGCTTGACGAAACACTCCCCGGTCGCCGGGTCCACCCCCTTAACTCCCATCTCTCCTTACCCCACATGGCTCCTGCTCCTCCGAGCGCCTGTGTCCGTCTCCGGCTCTGACGCCCTGAAGACTGGCCCGTCCAACGCTTGTTTTCTGTCCGTGTGTCTCGGCTGGGTCACCCCCACTTCATGGCGCATGTCCTTCTGTCCGGCGTCTCCACTGTCACTTGTTAGTCCTTCCTCCCCCGCGGGTCTGGGGCCAGGCGTTGGCCCCAGAGCCCTCCCTTCCGTTCCCCGTGTCCCCTGGGTGGGCTCGCACGGCTGCCCGGGTCTGTGTGGGCTCCCGCCTGCCTTGCCCTTGACCTCTTCGTACTCCAGACGCTGCGTGGCACGTCCACGGGGATTTCAGATTTACCAGAGCGAAGACGAGCTGCATTTTCTCTACCACGTCCTTCCCCACCTCAGCACGTGGTGTCCCCACCCGCGGATCCGGCACAAGGTGTCCTCGGTGCCGGGCACGGGCGGGCCGCTCATTCCGCCCCTGAGGCAGGCGGTCCTTTAGCGTCTGCCTCTCCGCGTCGTCACCGACGTGCACGGCAGAGTGCCCGGGCCTCCGTGGGGAGCAGCCCGTCCTCCGTTCCCCCAGCAGCCGGGCTTGTCCCCGGCCCGCTTTCAGGGCGCCCGGTGACTTCTTACGGTGCCACAGCCTTCTCTGTGGCTCCTGCGGCTCCTCACGGCCTGGCCCCCTTCCCTGTCAGCCGCGTGTGGTGCGGTCTCTCGGCTCCCGGCCCCTGAGCACCCGCCATTCCCCCAGCGGAAGGCCGGCGCGTCTCCCTCCCCCTGCGCCCCTTCCTGCCTCGGACCTGGCTCCGGTCCCCTCCGTGAAGGAGGCGGCCAGGCCCCATTTCCACAGCGCAGTTTACGCTCTTCGGGCGCCGTTCCTCCCGCCTGGTTGTTCCCGCTTTGCCGGCCGTTGGGCAGGGAGCCCTGAGGCGCGGCTCGCGCTGGCCGAGCTCGCTTCCGTTTCCGGTGCCTGCGGCACTTCCGCTTCCGGCGCCTGCGGCGCTTCCGCTTTCGGCGCGCAGCCTGCGAGCGGGGTACCTGAGAGCCTCAGGGCCTGCTGAGTGGCGGAGTGCATCAACGCAACGCTCTCGGAACCAGATGTGACAGTGTTTATATATAAACTTTGACTTTAGAAAACATAGAGGCAGCAAAGAAAACTTGGTAAATTGAAAAACAGTGAAAACCAGCCACGATTTAAAGTTGGCTGTTGGTAACAGTTTGGTGGATGCTGTTCTGAACTCTGTGTGCATGTACACGTGTTCGTTTTATAAAGGAGCCAGGATTTATTTATTGCCTTACTATTCACTGAAAACAATAATTTGAAGTCTTAAGTATTGCCATCCACCGACTAAGCAGTTTTATTTTTATAAATCTGTCTTATGGAAGTAATTAGTGTGTATAAACACATACACATTTCCAAGCACAATGGACATGGCTCTAAACTGATGAACATTTTTTTTTTAGCACCTACAGCACCTGGTCTTCCTAGGTGGTCTCCCATCCAAGTACTAACCAGGCCCCACCCTGCTTAGCTTCCGAGATCAGACCAAATCTGGTGTGTTTGGGGTGGCATAGCCATACACCTGATGAACATTTCAAACATAAAGGATTGATTTAACAAGCTTTGACTAGACAAAATGCAGCGTTATGATTCTATAACACAAGCATGTATAATCTTTACAACATATGAAAAAAGTATTTTCTTTTACAAAGCAGATTATATAATCTCATTTATAGAAATGTAAAAAATTGGAGAGAGGCATACAGCACAATATTAATCTCTAGTTGGTAAGACAAAGATGATTTTTATTTGCTTATCTATGCTGAATTCCTGCAGCAAACAGATGTAATGAGAAATCCTACATAAAATTTTTGCCACAGTAGATTTCTTCACATAACTAGATAGATTCTGCTCTGATTGTTTTCTTAATGTAGGTAGCTCATCTTTTTTGTCTGCTGTAGGTCGGTTAGGGATGTGAACTATTTGGAAGGGTTTAATGTACTGCATTGGGTTGCTATATATGTGTGTTTTCCCGTGTTGACTAAGGGCAAGAAAGAAACCAGATTTTGTACTGAATTCTTCGTTAGATATTGAGCTGTGATGACCAGACTTTAAAATCCTTTCTTAAAACTAACAAATAAAACAAGACCCTAACTCTTCCTATTGTGCATATTCTCTCAGCTTATCCTGATTGAAGAGAACTTCTTGGAATACAGTCACTATTGTCACTGTGCTTTTGAAGCACCCGTGTGTGCATGTACCACTTTGGTGTGTCTGTGTTTTAAAGCGATCTGGCTCTGAAGAGGAAAGTGGCTGTGTGCTCTATGATTCTTTAACAATAGATGGTGTGTCCTTGGGTGTGCCATGTGGACCCGCCGTCCGCGGCACACGCTGCCTTCCTGGCCTGTGCTCCCTCCATGTCCCTCTCTCGTCCCTCTGTGTGGCAGCCTCGCGTCACATTGTCACCCGCAACACAGGGCACAACGCTTGTCTGATCTGCGCAGCGTGTTAAACACCCGTGTTTTCTCCTTGGCCTAGAGCACCACAAGACTGGACAGCGACAGAGTCTCGTCTGCCTCCAGCACAGTCGAGCGAGGGATGGTGAAGCCAGTGAGCCGGGTCAGACAGCAGCTGGATTACCGCAGGCAAGAAAGCAGGTGGGAAGAAGCGAAAGTATTTCCAGAGAGGGTTTCAGATAAAGATGATTGCACCTGTAGAGTTTAGCTGACATTTTTAGAATGTTAGCAACATTTTTAAGGATATCTCCTTTTCATGTTATTATTGACTTGAAAAAAAAAAAGTTTCGTCAACAGTCATATCCCTTACTTACATGCCACAGCGTTACCCAGTTGAACCAGGAGGCGTGTTGAATTAAAACATTTCTGTTTTGAACGTGCTACTCTGTAAAAACATAACAGAGAGAGTATTTATAGGATTTTAATACTCAATTATGTATTTAGATAAAACTAGTCATTTTACTCATTTTTGGAAGAAATCCTCACACGTTTAAAAATACACGGAGCCAAAACTGCTTTCGAGGTAGAGCGTTTTCAGTTACGCGGTGCCGCATTGCTTGGTCTTGTGCTCCGATGTGTCTCCTCATTGAGGTAGCTGGGGGTGAATTTTTTTCTCTCACATTGTTCTTTCTTAGTTTTTTTAAAACAGGAATCTTTTTTTGTTGTTGTTATTTCCTTATCTTCTAATTTTTAATTTATGTGTAACCATCATAAATCAGAATTTTACTTCCTCGTGACCTGAGTTTGTTTAAATGTTGAAAACTTAACATTTTCAACACTGCCTGAAACGTGGTAGCCGGTCAGCTGGCACTGCAGCGTGCTCTGTGCCGAGCACCTGTGCAGCAGGGAGGGTCCCCAGCGCTGGGACAGAAGTCGGGGCACCAGCATGGACATCTCAGCCTGTTCTCAGCAGCGGTGGGACTGGGAACCTTCGCCTGCTGGTGCTGCGCTGTTCAGAATTTTCATGAGACCCTCTCACAGACCCAGTAACTGAGGCATTAGCCGATGCAAGTGACTGGCCCAAGGTCAGTGTCACTTTGGTGACAGGCCTCTGATAAACTTCTTTAATTTTCCAACTTCCAGCAGAGGGCAGTGTAGATCCTAAGATTCTAATATTCATCTCAGTAATTAAATTTATAGGTTGATCTAGGAATCTCAGATTTTTACATTGTTTTTGTTTTGGATTTTTGGTTATTATTCAGAATTGTTATTGCACATGTAAATAGTATACTCTCTGAGTCTGTACTTGTTTTTGGTGGTGTATTCCAGAGTAAGATGCTTGGAATTGTAAGTCAGTATTGAAGGAGTGTCTGTTTATAAGGTGATAGAGAGGCAGGCATTGTAGTTCTGAGCCCGTAAGTGTTTGAGTGAATGAATCAGGACGTGAGAAGAAAGATGGATTATGATAATGCTTTTAGGATGTCCGAAATTTATAAGTCTAAATAGTTAATAAGTAATAGCTATATATGGCGATTGATTATATGTCAGAAATTACCCTGTGAGCATTTATTTTAATTAACTTTTTCAAGGCCAGATTATTTTGCTCCACAAAGACGGAAAGGTTTTGCTGGAAGTATAAACATGTGTGTGTTAATGTTAAGACAGTGACACAAACAGATGGTTCTTTGTATTTTCAGCCTTTGAGATCTACTGCATAAATATATCACATATACAAGGTTGGTGTAAGCAATACTTAATTTAATTGATAGATTTGTAAAAATCTAAGTCGCTTTAATAAAAATGTTTAAAATACTAATTTTAGTCAAGGGAAAAGGCTTTTTGAATGATAGGAATGACGAAATTATCCCTGACACTTTATTTTTTCAATGAGATTTTAAATTCCCTTATTTTTACTAGATTTGTTAAGTTGACGAGACATGAACGCTCGATAAATTTACCCAGGCTCGTTCATGGACAGTCAGTTGAGAAAGACCACTGCCCTGCAGTGCTCGGTGTCTGTAAGTGTGGCAGGGTAAGAGACACTAAAATAATCGAGCGTTTATATTCTGTGCGTAAGAAAGTTTTTACATCGAAATTGTCGAATTAAATCCAAATTATTAAATCACAGACTGCATGGACTTGGAAGCCTAAACTGGAGGAAAATATTTTTGTTTTTACTCGCAGCGATTATCCTGGCTTGAGTTAGCTCAGGTGTTTGCTCCTGAGTCACCGGTCGGTGCGTGGGAAGGTGAGGGTGGAGGGTGGAGGCCTTTCTTGCTGGAAAGGAACCACCGTGTCGGTTGTCTAAACCTGTCCCCATCATAGGTTGGTCGTTGCTGATTTTCTTTCATTTTTTAAGTTTTTTTTTTTTTTAATTTATTAAATGAGTGGACATACCAGTGATTCTAAACACTTGATTCTGGCAGATTCACTATTATTTGCCTGAGATTATTAGATTTCAGTGTTGCTGCTGAAAATGACTCACTTTAAATCCCCAGCAAGTGCAGCTATCCTGGCACCGTGCTGACTCTCCGCTTCTCCATGCGGAAGGATTTGAGTCAAAATGGACCTCAATTTGACATTTAATTCAGTAGATACTTTTATTCCAGGATAAGTCATTGCAGTCCCACCCCCACCATTTAATTTTCAGATAACTGTGCAGAAGGCAAAACACGTCTGTCGCACACACTTAGAAAGTCCCCTCAAGCTCGCGGCTTTCGGGGTTTTTTGACCAGAGCACACGGTGCAGAACGGCGTTCTGCACGGCGCCGTGGCGCACGCGTACCTGCGTGTGTGCACAGTCACGGCCGAGAGGACTTCACGTCGCAGGGCCTGCCTTAGCCCCGCGGGGCGGGCCGGCCCACTGTTGGGAGAACTCTTTAGTAGAAATTCCCAGCCTTTGGATTAACTCGGTCCCGAACACCTGGAAATATATGAACATTAGTACAGGGGCCAGTTCTTCGAAATGTTCCAAATCATGGATTCTCTTCGTTTGTCTTTGGCAGTTCTTAATTGTGTAGTCAGGCTGAGTGGCGGAAGTGCCTGGCATGTATTTGTTTGCCTTTAAGGAGAAGCATAAGTAGGATCTCTTTTGAAGGCGTGGGTCCCTGTGACCACTGGAAAGTGCCAGGCGAGTGGCAGAAGGGTCCCCGGGGATCGTGTGCACAGCCTCTGTCAGGACAGGGGGGGGGGGCAGCACTTGGGGAGCGCCCCTCTCCCTCTGGATGAGAGCTCCCTTCCAGCCCCCTGCGGCTTGGGTTTCCCTGTCTCCTGTGTCTCCACTGTCACTCGAGCCTTTGCGGTGGCAGGTGCCCAGCGGCCACCTGTGCTCGCGCGAGGTCTCGCTAACAATGGAGAGTCGGGGTCAGACCGACCTCTGAGCGGTCGGGTCGCGGTGCCCCCAGCGCCACCTCCGGACACCCCAGGCGGTCACGTGAAGTGAGGCGTTGGGCTGTTGGTTATTTCAAAACCGCTGATTCCAGCTTCGAACACGAGTCGCAGAAATCTGCACGGGTTGCCAGCGATGTTGTCAGAGGTGACCCGGTTTTAAGGGACGACAACGTTCTCGTTTCAGGGCGCAGGATGCCGCCGGCCCCGAGCCCGCGCTGCCCGCGAGCATCGAGTTCCGCGAGAGCTGTGAGTGGCCCAGACCCCGCTGTGAGCGCGTTCCTACTTGCTCATTTTTCTCCATCTGATTTTCATGTTTTTTTTTGTTTCTGTTCTTTTTTTTCTTTTTTCTTCTTCTTTTTTTTTTTTTGCAATCTTTTCACAGCTGAAGATTCATTTTTATCTGCCATTATAAATTACACTAATAGCTCTACAGTCCATTTTAAGTTGTCACCTACATATGTATTGTACATGGCATGCCGGTATGTATTGTCGAGCCAGTACAGACCCGATGTCAGTCCTTCAGAGCGCACTCACAAAGTGATCGCGATAGTCAACAGGATGGTGAGCATGATGGAAGCCGTGATCCAGGTAAGCGCGCCGGTGACTGTGCCTGTGACGTGCGTCCATTGAGTGCGTTTCTTGAACGGTTCAGATTCGGTTATATGTTTGACTTAAGGATTTTTTTCCCCCCCAAAATAAAAGTTACAGAAATTATATTGAAAATTGTTTAGTTTTAAAAGTCGGAAAGAAGTGCAAACTTTTTCCTATTTCTTTTCTGCAAACGTTAGAATAAGGGAAGATAAACTGTGTACGTGGTAACGTCATAACCTTGAAAAAGACCCTTACAATTCTAACCGTTGTTCTGAGAAAGTGTATGTGACTCGATGGGGGTTTTCTTAGAATTTTTTAAACAGTAATTTATTGAGATGAAATTCACATAAACATTTCCCATCTGAAGGTGTGCGATCCAGTAGCATTTGGTACATCCGAGTGTTGTGCAGCCACAGTGCTGTGTGTGAGGGTCCAGAGCATTCCCACCGCTCCAGCGTGAAGCCCCGTGCCCATGCAGCACCCACCCCCCACCTGCCACCCCCCTCTAGGCCTGCGGCCAGTCTCAGAGCCCCTACTAGCCGAAAGGCACCTGCTCTTTCGTGATGAGCCCCCTGAGCTCCTGGAGGCCGGCTGGCCACTTGCTCGGGCTCCTGAGGGTATGATGACATCACGACATTTCTCACGATGAAACTCAGGGTCAGACTCTTTCGTAAATCTCTTTAGAAGATTTCAGGAAGTCACGGTATTCTCTGGGTAGAACGGTTTGTTTCTTTTAGGTATTCTCTTTAGCTGATAAAATTGGCATAGCCGTTTTCTGAACTTACAGATAATTTAATGATTTAATCTTAAAGTAAAATGACAGATTTTTTAGTTTTTCTAGATCACGTGTCAACGCTGTCATTCAGCTCTAAAACTCCAGCACGAATTCATGTTAAGTGACATGATTAGATGGTTAGGTTGTTTCTCTCCTGTCAGGATAGCGAGGCAAACGAATCTTTTAATTACCTCAGAATTGTTTGAAAAGGCCAGAATTTTTACAGAAATGCTCCCTTTGCCTCGAGCCGTCAGCATGTGCGTTTGGCGGGGTTCAGATCCTTTTACCCAAGTGAGGATGGAGCCAGGCGGGAAAGCCGTCTCATCTGAGCTCCATCCTTCACTCTCCGCACAAGCACGATTTCCTTCTCAGCTGTCACTCAGAGCCATCGTCTGTCCTCCATCCCATTTGAATGTCTAAAGCCTATTTCAAATGATGGCATTCCTGTCATCAAACCACTTTTGACAGACTTTTCCATGTGACATTTGAACTAGTCGCTGAAATCACCATGATCAAAACAGGTCTTTCAAACTTCACGTTTAGGTTTAGCAAGTGATTGGAGAAATCTCAACATTTTAGGAAAAAACTGTGGAAGTAAATAATTTAAATTCTTTAATTCGCAAAAACCTCCTTTCAAAAAGCCATTGACTCCTTCTGAGTGCAGGCACACACTTCTGTGTAGTTTTCATACACTCCTGAGTTCTCCCGCCTGTCATTTTGTGTTCGTCCGTTCGTTCGTTCCTGTCGGTCTCCTGTCTCTTTCGTGCTCAGGGGTTAATCAGAGAAGAGACGCACCTTTCACACTAGGCCGTCAGACTCAGCATGGCTAAGGCGGCCCCACGCCCCTCCTTGGCGCGTGTCTTAAAGAGATCAGTGTGTGCACGTGTTAATTGTAACGCTCTAGGTAAACCCGCTAGGATTCGGTCAGTGATGGTCCCCGTTTTCACGTAAAACCCGTCCCTTATGTCCCATGCTCCAAGAGCCGCTTCGGACCCACACACAGAGCGTTAATTCGGGAAGAACGCATTAGATGTTGTGCCTTCATGTCTTGCCTTGTGTTAGTGTTGTGATTTTTTTTGACCTGTCACGCTTGTTTACAAGTTTCTTTCTCTCGTTCTGCTCGATCCCCCTCGTCCGTTTCTCTCCAGGAAGTAGACCAGGTTGACCAGGTAGGCTGTGCGGCCGGGGGCCGCCCCTGGCTGTGCTGGCTTTAGCTGAGTCTCTCATGTCGCTTCCATGTCAAACACGGCACCGCAGCCCCTGGACTGCGCCGCTCATAACACTCATTCGGCCGCTGAAACGTGCAGTACTAAACCCTTCCGACTGTGCACCCTTTACCGGCATCCCATGACTGCTGCTTAACGCACTCCGGTGTGGACATGACATGACCAAAGCCCCTGTTTCTTCTCTTGGTCGTTGACCCCCTGGTTCCTCTTCTCTGGAGCTCATCTGAGGTTGCCTGGCCTGCACATTGGGTCGGGAGAGGAGGTGACCGATCGGCCCGTGATACCGCGTCGCCCGGCGTCCGTGCCGGCGGCGGCGGGTATCACGGTGGCTGTGGGTTTCCGCGGATACGTGTGTGCGCTTCGCAGATTACCAGATAATGCAGCCTCCGATTTGGTGGTGTGTGATTTGCTATCTCCACGTCGCCATAGATTCCGTCACTGGTAGCTAATTGGACCCACGTGTGTCTATACCCAAATTCTAGAGGACATTGCAGTGGTTCCCCGCTTTCCACGGCCATGCACACACCCCAATTCCTTTGCCGGTATCTGGTATCTGCGGCGAATACCTCGGTGGACACGGGAAGGCTCTGGGCTATTGGCTTTTCAGGAGCGTCCCTCTCTGGCGTCGGGTGTGTCCGCCCCGTAGAGGTTTACGGAGACGTGTTCTGCCGACAGAAACAGAAGAATATCGCCGGGGCCCTGGCCTTCTGGATGGCGAATGCGTCCGAGCTTCTCAACTTCATCAAGCAGGACCGGGACCTGAGCCGGATCACGCTGGACGCCCAGGACGTGCTGGCACACTTAGTGCAGATGGCGTTCAAGTAAGGGGCACGGCTCTGGGGGGACACGGTTCCGGAAAGACTTAACTCATACGTTCCCTGGGGACATGCTCGGAACGGATCTTCAGGGTTTTTATGTGTCCTGATGGGAGACGAGTTTCAGGAAGCAGAGATAACGATGCGGAATGTGCCGACCTAATAGATTGGCTTCAGTGAGCCACGTTCCGTAAACCCGGAGGGGAAACCTGTCGTGTTTCGAGTCAGGTGGTTCTAACAGCGCAGGTGGCTGCGCGTGGGGTGGCGTGGCTGCCGGCCGCGGCGCGCCCCGCGGACACCACTGACGCCGCGCACCTGCTCTCAGGTACCTGGTTCACTGCCTGCAGTCCGAGCTGAATAACTACATGCCCGCCTTCCTGGACGACCCCGAAGAGAACAGTCTGCAAAGACCGAAAATAGGTCAGAATCCCCTGTTTCTCCTTCCTCCCCGCCTCCCGTCCTTCCTCCCCTCCGCCCCTCCCGTCCTTCCTCTCCTCCTCCCTCCCTCCCGTCCTCTTTCTCCCTCTCCTGTTTATCTGCATCTCAGTGTTTCGTAGGCGTAGGAGGGAGACGTGCTAAAGGTAACCGAGATAGCCCCTCGGATCTGGCATTCTCGTTAAAACAGCACGCTTCAGCTGCCGTGCGTTTGGGGGGGCGCGGCCTCGTTTCGGGGTGCCACTTTTCGTGAAGGCGTCCCCGGGCGGCCCTGAGTGCTAGGAGGCGGACGGCCGTGCGCAGCCGGAAGCACGCGCCGTGTGCCGTGTGAGAGGGGGCCGCCGTCGGAGCGCTGACGCCGTGCCCGCCCCGCTCGCTCCCCGCAGACGACGTCCTGCACACGCTCACGGGCGCCATGAGCCTGCTGCGGCGCTGCCGGGTCAACGCCGCCCTCACCATCCAGCTCTTCTCCCAGCTCTTCCACTTCATCAACATGTGGCTCTTCAACCGGCTGGTCACCGGCCCCGAGTCCGGCCTCTGCTCGCACTACTGGGGGGCCATCATCCGCCAGCAGCTGGGCCACGTGGAAGCCTGGGCGGAGAAGCAGGGGCTGGAGCTGGCCGCCGACTGTCACCTCAGCCGGATCGTGCAGGTGGGTCGTCCCCGGCCCCGCCGCCCGCCGCGGGTGGGCTTCCCGCGGGCGTCTGTCAGGCCCGGTGAGCCTCGGCGCCTCGCCCGGGGGCTCTCACACGTGGACGCCGGAGACCACGGCGTCCGACGCGCAGCAGACCGGGCGGCTGTGCCACCGCGGGCGTCGCGGCCTCAGGCCCGGGGCCGGAAGTCCCAGGGCGCCGCGGCAGCCGGCACCCCCGGGGCCACGAGGGCGCGTGCGTCCCAGGCGTCCCTCCGCGCCTCTGCGGCTTTGTGGCCGTCGTCGGCCTTCGGGGGCTGGTTGAGGGGTCGCCCCTGCCTCACCTTCGGGGGCTTGTTGAGGGGTCGCCCCTGCCTCGCCCTCGTCCTCACGGGGCGTCCTCCCCGTGTGTGTGTCCGCTCTTTACAAGGACGGCAGTCGTGTTAGATCTGCTGACCTCGTTTTAACGCGACTGCTCTGACGGTCCCGTCTCCAGTGAGGTCCCCTCTGAGGTGACAGGGTCAGGGCCTGGCATGCGAGTTAGGTCCCCTCTGAGGTGACAGGGTCAGGGCCTGGCATGCGAGTTAGGTCCCCTCTGAGGTGACAGGGTCAGGGCCTGGCATGCGAATTAGGTCCCCTCTGAGGTGACAGGGTCAGGGCTCGGGAAGGCAAGCAAGGTCTCCTTCAGAGATGACAGGGTCACGGCTCAGTATGTGAATTTGGTGGACGCAGTTCTGCCCGGCACAGGTGACGACCAGTAGATCAGATCCCCTCAAAGGGCCCTTTCTACTGAGGTTAGTGAGGTGCGTCTCGTGAAACTCCATCTGGAGACACGTTTTTATTTAAAGACGAGTAGTGACTAAGCATTGAGAACACAGAGCCGGGGACACGGGAGTAACGCAGAGAGAGGGTCAGGACAAAGGCCCGAGCGTGGCGCCCGGAAGGTCACCGACTCACGGAGGCAGACCGCGGGGGATGGGAGCAGAGGGCTGAGACGGCCCCGTGCTGGGGCCCGGCCGGTGCTGAGGGCATTTCCTCGCTATTCGGAGACCGGAATGTGCCGTTTCACAATCAGAGAAAATGAGAAGCTACAGCCTCCAAATGCAGGACGAGTTGTTGTTGTCAGAGTGTGTAGTTCGGTATCTTTTTTCTCTATTTCTTAATCTTTTAAGGAAGTTTATCTCATAAAAAGGCTCCTAGTCTCCTCTTTGATGAGTCAGCTAGTTATAAACAGTCACTGCAGTGACACTTCGTTCAGACCCAGCCGTGGTGATCCGAGTGGGCGTGTGAGTTTTCTAGGGCCCTAAGAGAATTTTTAAGTGCTTTAGGAGCGCAAAGCGTAAATTCAGCGTAATAATGTTTATTGACCACAAACCCAAGTTCACTGAATACGTGTTTCTAGTGAAGTCGAGGGGCCACCGAGGCGAGCCTGCGTAGGGCCCGCTGTGACGTCGTGGCCGTGTCGGTGGCCGCGTCGGTGGCCGCGTGCTTCCGTGTCTCGGGCGGGGGCGCTGCGGAGCCCGCGCCGTCAGCCCCGCCCTCGGTGTCGCCCAGGCCACCACCCTGCTCACCATGGACAAGTACGCGCCCGAGGACGTCCCGAACATCAGCAGCACCTGCTTCAAGCTGAACTCGCTGCAGCTGCAGGCCCTGCTGCGCAGCTACCACTGCGCGCCCGACGAGCCATTCATCCCGGCGGTAGGCGCCCCGGCGAGGACGGGCGGGCACGGGCGCCGGCGCGCGCGCCTTCACGGCGTCGCTGCCGTCGATGAGCGAGCGTCCCAGGCTCGGTGCGGACTGCGCGGCATCTCAGCAGCCAGGGACATAGCGCAGGGATCGGGGTCGTGGGAGGTCACGGGAAGGACGGGAGGGGGCCCCAGCAGGTCGCCCGGAGCCTCAGCCCATGGGCGTGCCACCACGCCTGGGGCCCGGAGGCCACCGCGTGTCGCGTCACGGCGCCGAGTCACCCCGTGCGCGTGCGTCGGCCTCGCGGCCCCCGCGGAGGCTCCGACCAGTATAGTCAGTGTTCCAGCTTCTTCCCAAATGGAGTGGGGGGCGGACACCCGGGGCGCAGCACCTGTGCACTTGGCCGCGTGCGTGTGTGCGGGCAGCGCTCACCAGAAATCACTGACAAACCCCCGATCCAGAAATAACCTCCCTGTAGGCCAGACGCGTCTCTTATCCTGGCGTCTTTAACGCCACGGGAGCTTGTTCCCACGTCATTACACGTTCTACAAGAGCAGGACTGTCTGTGCTGGCTGTGACAGAATTACGCAGGGGACAGGGTGACTTTCAGAAAGAAAACCCAATTCCTCGGGTTAAACAGTTTCTCTTCAGAGCTGCACGTTATTCGAAGTGAGTCGTTAACGGTTTGCGGCACGAGTGCCCTCTGCACTGCCGCGTGGCCTGGCAGCCTGTGGCGCGTCTCCCTCCGGGGACGGCCCGCGTGTGCGGGCGGCCACGCCGCCGCCGGCCGGACGGCTTTCAGAACAGTTGCGGCCACCTGCAGCGATGGCGCAGCGTCTCTCTCTGACGCGGCGTGCCTCCCCCGCCCAGGACCTGATCGAGAACGTGGTGGCCGTGGCCGAGAACACGGCGGACGAGCTGGCGCGCAGCGACGGCCGGGACGTGCAGCTGCAGGAGGACCCCGACCTGCAGCTGCCATTCCTGCTGCCGGAAGACGGCTACTCCTGCGACGTCGTCAGGAACGTCCCCAGCGGCCTGCAGGAGTTCCTGGAGCCCCTGTGCCAGAGAGGTGGGTGCCGCCCCGCGCCGCCCGGGCCGGACCCTGGCCGGTCGGCGTGCGCCGTTCCCCCCTGCGTGTCCCTGCGCGGCCGTCCGCTGGCGTGGAGTGCGCCCCGTGAGCTTCCGGAGACCTCCGGGAGCCTTGCGTGGTGACCTGGGTCACGGGCCCGACACAAGGTTCTGTGGCCGTGCCGCACGCCCCTCCTGTGAGCACCGGCTCTGCTCGCTTGGGGACACGCTTACGTTTTGACCTGAGCCTTGGACGGCTCTTCCCTTGCTGGTGTTCGTGAGCCTGGGACCTCGGCTGGTCCTCTGGACCTGAGCTGTCACTGCGCGCCGGTGCCGGCAAGCAGGCAGTTCAAAGCAGCACAGGCGTCCACCGGCGAGGCCGGCACGGGCTCTTACGTCTGGACACTTACGAGATTGGACGCCGTAAACACTCGGTTAAGATGAGAACGCAAACTAATTTTGCTTCGCTCTAGTCCTCTAAAAAAAAAATCACCATTTTGATTGTTTCAAAAACCTATGTGGCGAGTGACATAGTTGTTGAAGTTAGAAATCACACTCATTAAATTTACATACTTACAAGTGTCCTCGGGCCCGAGGCAGGTGGCTCTTCACGCTGCTCGTGGGCGGCCGCCACCGTGCCGGGCGCGGTGTGCACCTCGGTCTCACGCCTCCTCGTCCTCCCCGCAGGGTTTTGCAGGCTGGTTCCTCACGCGCGGTCGCCAGGCACGTGGACGGTGTACTTCGAAGGCGCCAATTACGAAAGCCACCTCCTGCGCGACAGCACGGAACTGGCAAGTATTGCGAGGGCGACGGGTGGGCTCGAAAAGACACACTCCTCACGGCGTGAGAACGATGCGAATCCGTCCCTCGCTTACCGTGCACGTCGTCGTGCTAGGGAAATTCTAAAGTCACCTTTAAATGTTTTATTAGACAGTCTTAGACCCGTGATTTATCTAAAGAATATTTACGTCCATGTTTACACCAGCCTTAGTGTTGGTAAATACGTTGATATGGTAGCCTTAGCAGATTTTACAGATTTCATTAGAAAGCGTCTTTCTTTGCTGGAAACGTTGTCTCAGTCCTGCCTTGCCTTGGCTTTGTGTCGGGTACTTCACTCACACCGGGAAGTTTGAGGAGCGGTCAGTTCCCACGGTGACGAGCTATGTGAGTGCTGAGCCGTCCGCTCCCCTTCACGCAGCGCATGTCCAACGGGGCAGGCCGCAGTCCCGGGCCGCAGCGCGGGCTGCCAGCACCGTCCTCTCGTGCCGCGCATACTAGCGCGTCTTTGAGGTGTCAGTCCAGAAAACATACAAATGAAATGTTTTCTGTTTGAACTTTCTTGTTAAATTTTATTTACTTTAAGTATTTTTCCATAGTAGTCGTTTTTGTCTCTTAAGCCGCTCCGGGTTCAAGGAGAAGGCAGATGTGGCCCTCCATTCACCACAGTTACTGTGCAGAGCAGGCAGTGTGTCACATGGGATGGGCTGTGGCAGTGCGGTGGCCTGTCCACCTGACCCCAGGCGGCACGGGAGTGGACGGTGGTGTCTCTGGGCCAGAATTGAGAGACTCTGGTCTGTACAACAAGCATAACCGGATTGCGAAGCGGTGGTCAGTGCAGACGCTGTCGGGACCCGCCTGCCTGCCCAGGGGCCAGCCCGACAGGTGGCGGCGCCCGGTGTGGAGCGGAGTGTGACGCGTGCTCTGTTATGGAGCCCAAAGCGGCTGATTTAGTTTGTTCAGTACCGGAGATACACCATGTTCATCTGCAAACACTGAGTGAGCCATGATTCCTCTGTCTGACCAGACAGATGCTCTGAGCTGCGGGAACGGGGACGGTGCCCCCAGTCCCTGGGGACGGCCTGGTCACCAGCTGTCAGTGCTCAAATCCCAAACGCTGTCAACCTCTGGATCCTAGATCTCATAGAGAAACAAGCACCTTTTACATGGACTCGCTGGTTTTTTGTCTTTCTCGTTAATTCTCAGATCCCTCAGGAGGGTTCAGGTCTTGAGTTAAAAAAAAAAAAAAAACAACAGATTCTCACGTGACCTGATCGCATTCATGTCCCGTGCAGGGCGCCCCCACAGACCGGTTCTGGGGGGCAGGCCGGGCGCAGCGACCGCCCCCGGCAGTGCGCCCTCACTCCTGCGGGTCTCGTCAGCCTGGCGCTCCCTGGTGTGCAGACACGGCCGCGTTCTTCCCTGGTTCTGTTCACCCTCGTGTGTGAGGGGGCGCGTGCGCGGCCTGTGCCGTCCGGGGGTCATTTCGCCCGCTCCTTCCGACACGGCTCTGTGCGGGAGCCGGCCTGTCCCGCGGGGACGCAGCCCCGTCCCTGCGGCTGCCTCGCCCTGCCGAGTGGGCTTCGCGCTGACGCCCCGTGCGCATGGCCGCCCGCCTCAGGCCGGGGGTGCCGTCGTCCCGCTGGTGACATTTCCCCAGGGACAGAGGCGTCCCGTCCCCCGAGTGCGAGCTTTTTCTCTGTCCTCCCGTAGCGTGGAGTGAGTTTGAAGGGTCTTCTGTAAAGAATACCTAGTAGTTTATTCTGGAAGGTTATAAAGTAACATTTTACTTTTGCCTTTGCGGTCGGGTCCCTGGCACCTGGCAGTGATGGAAGTTTAGTTCCACACTAGGTTCTTCAGGTAACATTTGAATAGTGCCCATGACTGGGTTCGTCTTTATTGAATCAAGACGTTCACTTTCCACGTGGACACGTGGGGCGTGCCTGCGCTCCCCGACTTCTGTGGTTTTTTTTTGCTATTTCCCCTCCCGCCCCTTCAGCGACGGCGGTGGTGGGGAACCAGGCCGCTCGTGAGCCCCGCCACACAGAAGCTTCCCAGTCCCGCCTCAAAGCAAACCTTTGTTTTCGTCCTTCAGGCCCAGCCGCTGAGGAAGGAACCCGAAGTCATCTCGGTGACCCTGAAGAAGCAGAATGGGATGGGCCTGAGCATCGTGGCAGCGAAGGTAGGCGGCCGGGGCTGGCGGGGGCCGGCGGGGCAGGCGGGGGCTGGCGGGGGCCGGCGGGGCAGGCGGGGGCCGGCGGGGGCAGGCGGGGGCCGGCGGGGCGCGGGCCTCATTCCTTCGCCCTTGGATCAGCGTCTGGAGCCGGGCGGCGTGGGAGGCTGGCTCTGCCTGCGGGCGCCGGGCGTGTTCGGTTCTGCTGGCGGGTGGCGGGTGGGGTGTGAATGGAGGCCCTGTGCTCTGGCTCGGGGAGCTGGGCGCCAGCTCCGTGGAGAGTGGGGCGGGGGCCTCTGCGCAGGGGGTGCGGAGCGCGTGACCTGGGGGCGGAGCCCGCCCGCCCGGCTGGGGAGAGCGCGGCATCCGGGAGCCGAGTGCGGTTTCTGTCACCTGATTGCGTGGGCATCAGGCTCCCTCGTCAGGAGTCGGGCGCAGCCTCGGAGTCCTCGTCGCCCGAGCGGGCTTCTGGTCCGGTCGTCTCCAGGCGCTCCCCGCTGGCGGGTGGCGGGGAGCTCAGGAGACGCTGGGACCCTGCGTGGCCGTGGGCCCCGGGCATGGTGAAGGAAGCGCGGCTTCAGCTCGCCAGCCTTGAACGTGAGGATCTGGAGACAAAGGGGTGAGGCTGTGTGTGGGGGGGTGGGGAGATGAGGCTGAGGCCCCAGGGGTGCCGCGGCCCTGTGGATGACTCGTGCCGCCCTGCCCCAGGCCGGCAGCGGGCCCGGGAGGGCCGTGTCGCCTGATGGATTCTAGTCTCCCGATGGGCGGGTCGGGAGTTTCACTTTGTCTCCTGTGCTTCCCGGAGGCACGGAGGGTTTGGGACGGCGGAGGGCGGGAGGCCGCCGTGTGGGAGGCCGTGTCTGCGGGAGGCGGAGGGGAGGGCGCGTCGGAGGACCAGGGACTGGGGGGCCCGCCTCAGCGGGAAGGGCCCCGCGGGCGCGGGCGGAGCTGTGGTCCGGGGCGCAGCCGTCTGGCTCTGGTTCCGCCGCGGGGTGTCCGTGGGCTCCCCCAGGATTGGCCCGCGGGGCGTCGGGCACCGCCTCGCCCGGCTGGCAGCCCCGACTCCTGCCGCGTCCCCGGAGGGCCGTGCGTGCGAACGTGTTTCCACTTGTGATTTAACGGACCCGGAGCCCAAAGCTTCGGGGACGTGAACAGGACCAGCTGGGGACTGTTCCGTTGGCCTGACACCTGACAGCCGCATCAGTGCCCCTGTCCGGGATAAAAACGGCAGCGCCACGCTCACGTATGCAGGAGAGACGCAACCTCCGTGTTCCCGCCGCACACACCGCGAGGTTGCTCTCAGATGCTCCTGTGACGGCTCTGACACTCGTCCGCGGTGTCGCGGGGCTGCGTCCAGCGGGTTACAAGCGAGTGTCCCTCCATGCGAAATTCTCTGCGCTCCATGGAGTCAGGTCCCATTTAGCTGAGTGTCTTTGACCCTTTCCTCAGGCCCCGCGGCCTGGAGTGTGAAGGACAGACGGGCGTCACCCACCCAGGGTGTCCCACGCGCGGCCCTGTCTTCTCGCTGGCCTTTGGCCTCGTCTGGCCACCAGGTGTCAGCGGGCAGTCAGGACAAGGAGCCAGACAAGGCCAGGCTCTGCGCACATGACCTCCCTCCCCTCTCCCGCGTTGCCCACGTGTCGTGGCCTGTCTCCAGTCCCCCCAGAGCGGCCGCGGAAGGCAGAGCCTCCCCCCTTTCACGGCGAGGAGCACGTGCTCAGTCTCGGCCACCTCACCCCCGGGTCCCCTTGGTGCCATGTGTGCGGCCCCCTTCCCAGAAGTGGTGCGCCCGCCCTCTCCCAATGGGGCAGGGGGCACCCTCGTCACCCTGTGCACGTGCCGACGAGGCGGCGGGGAGAGCGGGCACTCGGAGAGGTGACAGCTCAGCCCCGCCCGCCGCGGTGCACCCGGCAGCTCACGCTCGCGGCCGGGACGCAGCCTTCGCTCCCAGGGGCTGTTCCCTCCCCAAGGACGTCTGGACCAGGGCGGCCCCTTCGTTAGCACACACCCCCGGTCCCCGGGGAACCAGGCACAAAGACGCGACTGAGCGAGTGGCATCAGAGGTCCCCGCTCCTCGGGGCTGTCTGCTGGCTGTGTGCCTGCCCCCCTGGTGTGGGGGGCCCTGAGGCCTCCCTGGGGGTGCCCTGGGAGCGGAAGCTGAAGGGCCATCGGGGCGGCAGACGGTGGGCGAGCGTGTCAGCGCGGGGGACGCGTGCAGGGCCACGGTGTGGCTGGAGCACGGGGTGCGCGGCACCCCCTGAGGCGCCCTGGGGTGGGGGGTGGGCACAGATGGCGTGGGGCTTTAGGCGAGCGTTGTCTGCTCCTGGGCCGTGCGGCGCCGTGCGGCTGAGGTGGCCTGCCTGCGGTCCCCGGCCGCGCTGTGCCGTCACCTGTTGCTCTGGCTCCCTGCAGCCTCACCCCGCCGCAGCCCCCCATCACGCAGGCCGGCGGGCCACAGGCCGGGGTCGCCGCGCCCCGCCCCGGCCCCTCTCTCAGCCGCCGCGGTCTTTGCGTCCGGCCCAGCCCTGCCGGTCTCCCGGCTGCGTGTGGCTTCGCGGCTGCGGCCCGGCTTTACGAGCTCCAGATGGCTTGGAGCGGTGCGGGCGTGCGGCTCTCGGTAAACCCCGCTCCTCTGGGGGGCACGCGACGCCGCCTGTTCAGTCTGGAGTCCTAGAATGCAGACGGTCCCTCCTCTCCGTGTTCCTGGCTCTCTGTGAAGTTCCGTAAAGTGCAAGAGTCAGAGCTGCCCGGTTGCGTAAGCGTGAGGGTTGCAGCGCCTCTCGTCCGCGTGGCTGCGCGCCACACCGTGTCGCAGCGTCCAGCTCGGCGCCGTGGCAGGCCGAGCCTTGCGAGACCAGCGGTGCCGGCGGCGCGGGCAGCCCCGCGGCCCTGGGTCCGGATGTGGTTCTCCGTGGTGGGACGCGCGGAGCCCACGGTGAGTCCCCCGGGTGCTGGCTGCGGGCGCTGTGCTGGCGTCCCCTCCCCTCCCCCGGACTCCGTGAGCCTGCTGCCGGCCCGCGCGCTCGCAGAGCAGCCCCTCTGCCGCCCGTAATTACTCGGCCAGATGTGGGTTGCTTTTGTTTTCGTGCTGCCGCTTCCTGAGGGTCATAAACAGAGGCTTCTGTGTGCGAAAGCCCAGGGAGCCCCGCCGGTCACGGACGCCGGGAGCCGCCCGGGGCCGCGGGCACTGCGGCCGGGGAGCCGCCCGGGGAGCACGCGGGCGTGTCCGGGGGTGGCTCTGCCCGGCTTCGAGGAGCGCCTCGCCCTGCAGCTTTCCCTAAACCCGCTTCTGCTCCGAGTGAACGCAAGATGGCAATTTACAGCACTTGACTCTCTCCCTACTCGCACTTACAAACGAAGTGCCTCCAGCGACGCCTCACAGGCAGTTTCGCGTGTGCTTGTGGCCTGTGATTGCACGCTGCCCAGCTGAAGACGCCAGGTCGGTCCCTCTGCCGTCGGCTCCGAGTGCGGGTCCCTCGGCCCCTGCCGTGGCCCCGTGGGGGGGGTCCCTGGGGGCCCGGGGCCCCCGTTAGGTCGCAGTGGGACCTGGTGCCCCTGCCCTGTGTGACCGTCGCTTATGGATTTGGAAACATATTTTGGTTCTGAAAGCAAAGTAGTAAATCAGATAAAAGTACAGTTTTTAACCCGTTTTGGAGCGGTGGCCCGACTGCTCGTTCCCAGGGCTCACGGGACGTTCGGTCACAGCACGGAAGTGGCGGGAACGCTCGTTCGTGCCGCCGGCCCGCACGTGGCACTCAGCAGGCGCGTCACCTGCGGGGTCAGGCCGTAGGGGACGCGGTGGGGCAGCCCAGTCTGGGGGGGGCGGGAGGAGCGGGGTTGGGGGCTGGTGGCCGCCTGTGCCCCGGGCGTAGGCCCCAGCCGTCCAGCGCTGCTCCTGTGTGGAGGGGGTGGCCGATGTGGGCAGCCTCGTCCTGCCGTGTATGCGGGCAGCAGCGCGCCAGGCGCGGGAGCCGGGCACGGAGCCCCCCGGGCACGGACACCCCGCACACAGACACCCCGCGCACGGGAACCCGCGCTCCGCAGGGGGTCAGGGCAACCCCTGCCCCATGGGAAGCCCGCAGTGCTTTTCAAACTCGGGTCCGCGACCGAGCAGTGGTGCCGCGGGGCTGCTGTCCCCCCACGTGCCCCAGGCCCCGAGGAAGGGGCCTAGGCCGGGCGGGGCCCTGCACGCCCCGCGGGCCGAGGTCGCCCCAGCCCCCACCTGTCCGGGCCCGGCTCTGTCCGGGCCTGAGAACAATAGGGGTGAGGTCACCGGGCGTCCTTCCTGCTGCGGCTCCCGAGGGTGCTTCCCGGCGCTCATGCTGCGACTCGCCCGGGCGCCCACTCCCGCGCAGCCTGACGCAGCCCGTGGGGACCCCGGGGACCGCACGACCCGGTGCCTGCCTCCTCGGCTCTGGGTGGAGCGGAGCCTCGGCCGCCAGGTCGCTGGCTCTGCCGCTGGCGCTCTCCCGGGAGCCCGCGTTCGCCAGCTCAGGGGCGCTCTCGTCCCGCAGGTAAGCCGTGGGCACAGGGGTGCCGCACCCCACCCCCTCTCCCTCTGGTCTCCTCGTCCCCCTCCCCTGTCAGACCCTCTTCTCTTCAGCCCGTCCTTCACTTCTGAAGAAAGTGCGTTCTGTGGCTGACGCCGAGGCCACCTGTAGTGTCATCTTGGTCACTCCACCGCAGTCCCGTTTTGGGGACCGAGGAGCTGGACCTTGCTGGACCAGTGCGGGCTTGCTCGCGGTCCTCTGGCTGACTGGGCCCAGCAGCAGTCTGGACGCTCGACCGCTGTTACTCCCGCAGTCACGTTTAATTAAACAAGATTGAACGTAAAATCCATAATCCCTGATGCCTTTGGAATATGTACTTACTTTCTAGAAGGTCCTTTTTAAAAAGGGATTTGATTTGTTAAGTGAGGGGTGGGTAATTCTGAACGGTTATACTTATCCCTATAAGCATTCATGTTTAATTTCACAGACAGATACACTAAACGTAACAGTAATGTTTTTCAAATGCCAGCTTAGATATCTTTAGCCAAGTAACTCTTAAAAGTGTTTAGCCATTAGAGTTGCTTGTTACATTGTGATCTCAGTTTTAATGGCCGTGCGTAACTCTCCTTGCGTCTGGAAGTCAGGCCATAAAGTGTTGGCAACTATGTTACGGTGACAGCTTGTTTTCGCTCAGCTGTTTGTGAAATTACAAACTTACCACCAGTACCTGTGGTTACCGTAGTTCGGAAAGCCTGCGGCTTTAGAGCAGCCCCGTCCAGCAGAAATAGACTGTGGGCCTCACACATGATTTTAATCTTTCTATGAGCTGTCTTTAACAAAAAACCATAACATTAAAATCAATGTTAATAACGTTTTGCTCACGTCCAGAGTGTGACGACTTCAGCGTATAGTCAGTATAACGCGTTGATGGGGTTCTGCAGATTCTCCCACGCTGTCTCTGACATCGGGGTACACGCCACACGCACCCCACACTTCTGTCTGGACTGGCCCGTTCCCCGGGCTCGGGCCTGGCGCTGACGCGTCGGGTGGCACCGGGTCAGAGCGTCCGATGCCATCTCACCAGTGTCCGAAAAGCTGTGTTTCTATGTGCCTGTGATTGGCTTTTGGTCACTGCTTATATATTTATGTTCTTTTAGTGGCAGAGGTAACACGTAGACACGTAGCAGCAAAATGTTACAGCTTCTGGACCCCATTTTCCTTAATTAGAAAAGGAACAGAATTACTGTAAAATGAATTTTAATTGTGTGTCCACTTGAGTGTGTTTATTAAATAAAATAGGAACTAGCAGAATTATTTTATTTTCTCTAAGTGCATCTGGATTAGTTTGTTCATTGTTGCTTAGAAATGAGACACGCAGTTTAACGTTTCTGAATTTAGTAAGTTTTGTTATTTGTTGGTCATAGTCTCTGACGTTCTCATTTTCATTCCGACCGAGTGGGGGAGCCCTGTCCCCAGCACGGGCCTGTCCCCAGCACGGGTGGCGGTTAGCTGGGGCCGGGCCGAGCTCACTGCTCCGGCCACCCAGTCGGGGTGGGCGTCCCGGCCGGGGCTGCCGTGACCAGGCTGAGACGCTGGCTCACCGTCACGTCGGTCAGAGGTTCTGGTGCTTTGGGTTGGAAGTAGCCACCGTGTTAATTTGAGACGCGCACACACAGTGGAAATTCCGTAGAGTGCGTGCGTCTCCCGGTCGCCACCTGTGCCCCTGTGTTTCTAAAAGGCCGGTGCGCGTTGACTTCTCTGAGCGGCGCTGGTGTCACAGTTGTCTGCGGGTCGGTTAGCAGCTGCTCGCATCAGTGTCACCAAGAACACCGTGCTCCTGGGATCACTGCTGGGCGTCGTTCTTGTCAGAGACGGTAGCGGCTGATCATCTTATTAAAAGGACGGTTTTTATTATTTGATTTGAAAGGACAGTATTACATCACCGAAAACAATGCTATGTGAAAACGCCCGTTCACAGCCGCCCCTTGTCCAAGGTGTGCGTGTAGGGGGGGATGCTCGGAGCCCCTCGAGGGTGTGCGTGGGGTGGGGGGCGCTCGGAGCCCCCCGTGGGTGTGCGTGTGGGGGGGGCGCTCGGAGACCCCCGTGGGTGTGCGTGTGGGGGGGGCGCTCGGAGCCCCCCGTGGGTGTGCGTGGGGGGGGGCGCTCGGAGCCCCCCGTGGGTGTGCGTGGGGGGGGCGCTCGGAGCCCCCGTGGGTGAGCGTGTGTGTGGGGCGCTCAGAGCCCCCAGTGGGTGAGCATGTGTGTGGGGCGCTCGGAGCCCCCCGTGGGTGTGCATGTGGGGGGGGCGCTCGGAGCCCCCCGTGGGTGTGCGTGTGGGGGGGGGCGCTCGGAGCCCCTGTAGGTGAGCGTGTGTGTGGGGCGCTCGGAGCCCCCAGTGGGTGAGCGTGTGTGTGGGGTGCTCGGAGCCCCCCGTGGGTGTGCGTGTGTGGGGGGCGCTCGGAGCCCCCGTGGGTGAGCGTGTGTGGGGGGCGCTCGGAGCCCCCAGTGGGTGAGCGTGTGTGGGGGGCACTCGGAGCCCCCCGTGGGTGTGCGTGGGGGGGGCGCTCGGAGCCCCCCGTGGGTGTGCGTGTGGGGGGGGCGCTCGGAGCCCCCTGTGGGTGTCCGGAACCGCGGCCACACCGGGCCCGTGCATGCCGCACGGTGTGTCCGCACACCTGCAGTGGCCTTTATTGTGTAGATGACCCCCGGGGGGCGATGGGCAGTAGTAACTCAGCAGCTCGGGACGACGTCCGGTCACTCAGGTCAGTCAGCGTGGCCGCCACGGCCCGGCCGACAGCTGCGGGGCGTCTGCGCGTGGGGACGCTGGACACGGGGCGCGGAGTCGGGATGAGTGAGGCCTCACCGCGCTGCTGGGGGCGGCGCCCAGTTAGAACCTGCACGTTGTTCGTGTCTGCAGCTCCCCCTGAGCGTGGGCCCGACCCGGTCACGCTGGCCCGCGGGCAGGGGCCGGGCCGAACTCCGTAAGCGCCACCTGCGTGTCCATCCGTCCGTTCAGTCAGGGGCGGAAGGGAAAGTAGCTGCGGCTTCAGAAACGTCGCCGACAGCCCGGCCCGGGCTGTCAGCTGCACGCAAACGTCAGGTATTTGCAGAAAAGGAGGGATTCTCGGCGCCGCCCGCGGGAGCCGTCCTCCGACAGCTCCGAAGGAAGCTCTAGAACGCTCCGCGAGAACGCGGGCCTCTGGTCCCCTCCTCCGCCGCGTCAGGGCTCCGGCCGGCCCGGGCATCCAGCGGGTGTTTGAGGAGTGACTCACGCGTGCAAACAGCTGAGCCGCTGACTGCGGCACGTCATCCCAGGGGAGGGGGGATGGCAGGGAGCCGGGGGCGTTGTCCTGGGAGCCACTCGCCTCGCGTGGCCTCGGCCCCGGCTCAAGGAAGCGGGTGACACATAGTGACGTCGGGTAGGAGCGTGAACCGCGCTCCTGCTGCGTGGCCAGGGTTCAGAAGCCATTTAGTGAGGGCCCGCGATGTGTTTTATTGTGAAATGTCAGGTTTACAAGAAAGTTCAAGCTTTGTCAGGTATCCCAATCATGGCTGGGATATATATATATATATATATATATATATTTTTTTTAGTTTAAAATATTTAATACTTAAAATATATATATATATTTTTTTTAGTTTTGTGGCAGGAGGACCCAGGCAAGGCCCGCGGGTGGCCCCTGGCCGTGGCGCAGTGGGAGGTGCTGGGAGAGTTCCCGGGGCGTCTGGGGGCCGGGCAGGCTCAGCGGGCATCGCCAGAGACACGTGCAGGGCCGGGCAGTGTGCAGGGCAGGGCAGCCAGGGCCGGGGTCGGCAGCTGCGAGGGGGCTCTTGATTTCAGCTCACATGGGACTTCAGTGAGCTCGGCCTCCAGCTGATGTGCCCCCCAGAAATCGGGACCACGCTGCTCCCCAACACTGAGTCGTTCTGTTACACTGCGCCCTTTTCCGCTGTTTCCTAGTGAGGCCCCGACGGTGGTGCCGCGCTGCGTGCTGGGCCCTCTGGGGGCGGTGAAGGGCAGTGGGGGGTGGCGGGGGGCAGTGGGGGGTGGTGGGGACTGCAGGGACTGCGGGGACGGTGGGGACGGCGGTGCTGGCGGGCGGACGCCCTCTGGAAGCTGCTCCGTCAGCCCGAGGGAGGCGGGCGCTGGGCGGCAGCGACGTCGTCCGCTGCGGGAGCTGCTTCGGGCAGGTCGTTGGTGGGAGTCACCGGCTTCCTGAGGGGCACCAGCTCCTATCCCCGCTCTTACGCTCCGGTGTCTCCCGGCGGCTGGAGCAGCTGTGCGCTGAGCAGCACACACTCATGGGACAGTGGCAGTGAACGTCCACGTGTTCATGCCGTGACGGCGCCAGCAAAGCGTCCCGACTGCTGGCTCTGATGTCACAGGCGTACTGTCCCAGTGGCATCTTGTGAAACTGTGCGTGTCCCTGTGGTCTCACTGAAGCGCCCTCTTCTACGAGGGCGTATGCGCCGCGTCCACGGGCCTTGTGGCTTCAGCTGCAGTGACAGTGAAGCAGCAGCGCGTTTCCTGCATCATCTCTCACTAACTTCAATATTTATCAAACGCTGTTAATTCTAGTAACAGTTTCTATACTTTAACTCTCACGTAACGACAAGAGCCGGGATTTTTTCCAGTCATATGTGTGCGCGTTGCTTTTACCTTCTGCCGGAGACCCCGGGCGTGGCAGTTCCCGTGCGTTCTCATCAGTGTCCCCCCTTGTCTCCACTCAGGGCGCCGGCCAGGACAAGCTCGGGATCTACGTGAAGTCCGTCGTGAAGGGAGGCGCGGCGGACGTGGTCAGTACGGCTTCTGTCGCGTCACACGCGTGGCGAGTGACACTGACACCCCATTGATGCTTTGTCACGAACACTGCAGCTTGCTGCCTGCAGGCAGGCAGTGTGCTTACCGTGGCCTTTCCCTCCCCGCCCCCGCCCCGCCCCAGGACGGACGCCTCGCCGCCGGGGACCAGCTGCTCAGTGTGGACGGACGGAGTCTGGTGGGACTGTCTCAGGAAAGGTATCGCTCGTTTGTCAGAAGCTCAGCTTTACCGTCCCGGGGGCTGTGTCACGTTCCGTGTCGCGAGTGGAAGGTGAAAGTGACGCACGGGTGCCCTCGCCGCCCACCCTTGTGAGTGGGAAGCTTCGGTGCCCCTGGCGCTTCGCCTGCCGGCAGGATGTCAATGCGCAGTTCGTCCGAGCGGTTCCTCTGGAGTTTGAGTTTTCTTAACCCTGCGTGGAATTCGTCATCTTGGTGGCCAACGGGAGCAGTGGGTGTGGCTCGTGCGCAGAGCGGGGCACCGGGCAGCGGGCAGTGGGCAGTGGGCGGGCCGGCCGGGGGGCAGCGCGTCGCCCAGGACGCACACGGGGCTGCGGGCTGGCCGGCGGTCGGTCGCCCGGTCGTGGCTCCCGTGGCGCTCCGTCTCCTCACGCTCGTCACGCTCCCTCTAGGGCCGCAGAGCTCATGACAAGGACGACGTCCGTGGTGACCCTGGAAGTAGCAAAGCAAGGGGCCATCTACCACGGCCTCGCCACCCTGCTCAGCCAGCCATCCCCGACGATGCAGAGACGTAAGGATGCGTGCGCCCCCCACGAGCGCTGCCCGCGGCGGCCACCCTGCCACCCACTCCCCTGTGCGGGCGTGACGCGTCCAGGGCCCCCCTGGACACTGAAGGCCGCCGGGGGGGGGCACGGCTGCTGGGATGGGGATGAGCAGGCGGGCGTGAGAGCAGGTGGGGCCGTGGCCACCCGTCCCGAGAGCCCCCGAACCCCGCACGCCCGGCACAGGTCACATGGTCGGCGCTGAGCACGTCACGTGACCGGCCCTTCAGGGGTGCTGGGCGAGCGCAGCGCGGTCCTCGGGGCAGGTGGACGCGCCTGTGATCGGTCCTTCCAGCCCCGCACGTGATTGGCACGTGATGGGCGCTGTGCAGTGCGCCGTACATGAAAAGCCCAGTCATTTGACTAAAGTGATATGTAATCCGTGTAAAATGTAGGGCTTTTTAAAGAAATTAATTCGGAAACCACAGGAAAAAAGATCACGACTCAGCATCCTTTAAGCTGTCAGGGACGGCACATCTCGGTCCCCGGAACCCGCCTTGCTACTTACTAGCTGCGTGGCCGGCGAGCTCTGTCCTGGTCGGCATCGTGGGCGCCTCAGAGCCCAGAGCCCAGAACCCAAAGTCTAGTAACAACACGAGAAAAAGGTCCCGAGAACCTGGACCCACTGCCCACTGCAACCAAAGAGGGTCCCTTAAAAAAACCCGTATCGTCCTATATGACTGAGTCTGCAGGTTTTTTACTCTTCTGGTAACATAAAACTTAACATGTCGCTTGTCTGATGTCAAAGAAGCAAACTAGAGGGACTTAGAAATCAAAGAAGGGAGCTTAGTAATAAACCAGGGCCGCCAGGCAGGAAGCTGAGAAGATTGAAAAAGATTGAACAGTCACCTTGGATGCTCACGACGGTGATCTCCCTGAGTGACGGAAAGAATTAATGCATTTTAAAAAGTGAGGGGAGTTTATTTTTAAGTTTTGAGAAAGCTACTTTAAGACAGGTTTAGTTACTTTGTTACTTAGAACAAGTAAGTTTATGAGAAAATAAGCTTTGAAATAGTCCTTTTTTTTTGTTAGTGCCATATAAGTTTTGCTTCATTTGCAAACCTTTTACAGATTCTGTAGAAAGATTTTACCCTTAGAAAAATCATCTTATTCTTTCTGCTAAAGACAAGTTTTAAATAGGAAGTTTTGAACATCTGTGGAGTCACCTATGAAACTAAGCAGGGTATATAAAATTAAGTTTAAATAAGCGGCGGCACCTGAATGCGCCTTGATCTCAGTTTCAGATCGCCGCGGCTCCGGTAAACCGCGGCCCAAGAGTGAAGGTTTCGAGCTCTATAACACCTCGGCCCAAAATGGGTCTCCCGAGAGCCCTCAGCCGCCGTGGGCAGAGTACAGCGAGCCCAAGAAGCTGCCTGGCGACGACAGACTGATGAAGAACAGAGCCGACCACCGCTCCAGCCCCAACGTGGCGAGTAAGCGCAGCGCCCGGCCCAGGGCGGGCTCCGGGCTCCGGGCGCACTGGGTGCTGGCGGTACTGGGCCCTCCCCGCGAGCTGGCTGAGGGGGCTCGGGCTCCACGGGGGAGAGTCAAACAAATGCTCTTCCCAAGAAGTGAGATCGAACTCGCAAAAGCTTCGCGTCGGCCCCTGGGCAGGGTCCCTGGGCAGGTGCACCTGGCGGCTGCACCGGTGGGGGACGGGGGACGCAGGGGAGACGCACAGCACAGGCCGGGTCACAGGGCATGAAGGACGCGCTCTGTGGCCCGGCCCTGGTCTGCAGGCGAGGCCGGTGGTGCTGGCTGCGACGTCGCGGACGCGGGCGGGAGGGTGAGCCTGGGGCCCTCGGGGCCCTCGGAGCCCCGTGCGGCACGCGGCGAGCGCGCTCATGCTCGGGCCTGGCTCGGCTTCCTGGCTCACATCCGTCTCCCCCACTCTCCCCAGCAGATCAGCCTCCGGGTCCTGGCGGCAAGACTGCGCATGCGCCCGGGGCAGCCGTGAGGGTGACGTCCGTGTCCACCGGGAACCTGTGCGCGGAGGTGGGCGCCGCCGTCCCTTAATGCTCCCTGTCCCCCCTGTCCCCACACTGCCCCCTCCCCCAAGCGTGGGCATCGTCGGTCCTTCCCGAGTCCCCACCGTCTTCGTCTGTAACGTAACGCTCAGGTGCACGAGCTTTAGACTCATAGATCCGGACCAGAGACAGTCGTTCGCGTTTCCCAGGCAGGACCGACCCTTGGCTTCTGACGCAGCTTGCAGATCCGCCAGCTGTACTTCGAGCAGAGCCTGGGGGGTCAGGGGTCTCACTCTCTCTCCCCCGCTGCCAGGAGCAGAGCCCCCCGCCCCGGCCGGAAGCCTACCCCATCCCCACGCAGACCTACGCCAGGGAGTACTTCACCTTCCCCGCCTCCAAGTCGCAGGACCGCGTGGCGCCCGCCCCGCACCCGTGGGCGGACTACGAGGAGAGGCCGCACGCGCACCTGGACGGCAGCCACTCCAGCATCGCCGTCCAGGTGAGGGGTCCCCGACACTCCTCAGCGCTGGACGCAGCCCTCCCCCCCTCCCCCGCGAGAGCAGGTGGCGGGGCGAAGGCCCCCGACATCGGAGGCGGCACCGCTGACGCCACTGTGGCCCCTCCGTGGGTGTCGGTTAACCGAGGCAGGGCGCAGGCGGCCTGGAGCCCGCGGTGCAAAGGACGCTGTGGCTCCCGTCACGTGATTAACGCGGTGGCGGGCACGTTCAGCCTCGGTGACAGTGGATGAGGCCCGCCGGGCTGACCTGCGCTGGCTTCCCATCCCTGTCCCCCCAGGACAAACGTCTGTGCGTTTTCAGTAACCCCCCGCTGAACGCCGACCTTCACGCCGACCTTCACGGCCGCCTCTCTCTCTTGCAGCGCGTGGCCCGCTCCCAGGAGGAGCTGCGGGAGGATGCGGCGTTCGCGCTGGAGCGGCACCGGCTGGAGGGGACGCTGGACCGCAAGTCGGACAGCGACGCGTGGCTGCACCAGGGCTCGTCGCTGGGCTCCAGCGCGTCCAGCCAGGAGCAGCTGGAGCCGGCGTCCAAGCCGGGCACGCCGGCCTCCACGCTGAGCAGGAGCGGCCCCGGGCGCTGGAAGACGCCGGCGGCCGCACTGCCCGCGCCCACGGGCGCCGCGCAGCCCGCGCGGACCGACCTGCCGCCGCCGCCGCCGCCGCCGCCCGCGCACTACGCGGGGGAGCACTACGCGGGCGAGCACTACGCGGGCGAGCACTACGCGGGCGAGCACTACGCGGGCGAGCACTACGCGGGCGAGCACTACGCGGGCGAGCTGGACGGGGCCGCGCCGGAGCCACCGCTGCCGGGGCCCGCGCCCGCCCAGGCCCAGGCCCAGGCCCAGGCCGCGGCCGAGCGCAGGAAGCGCGAGGAGCACCAGCGCTGGTACGAGAAGGAGAAGGCGCGGCTGGAGGAGGAGCGCGAGCGCAAGCGCCGCGAGCAGGAGCGCAAGCTGGGCCAGCTGCGCACGCGCGCGCCGCCCGCGGGGCCCCCCGCGGGGCCCCCCGCGCGGCCCGACCGGCCGGCCGCGCTGCCCGCGCCGCGGCCGCCGGACACGGTGATCCGCGAGCTGCAGCCGCAGCAGCAGCCGCGCACCATCGAGCGCAGGGACCTGCAGTACATCACGGTCAGCAAGGAGGAGCTGTCCTCGGGCGACAGCCTGTCCCCGGACCCCTGGAAGCGCGACGCGCGCGAGAAGCTGGAGAAGCAGCAGCAGATGCACATCGTGGACATGCTGAGCCGGGAGATCCAGGAGCTGCAGGGCAAGGCCGAGCGCTCGGCCGAGGAGGGCGACCGGCTGCGCAAGCTCATGCTGGAGTGGCAGTTCCAGAAGCGCCTGCAGGAGTCCAAGCAGAAGGACGAGGACGAGGACGACGAGGAGGACGATGACGTGGACACCGTGCTCATCATGCAGCGCCTGGAGGCGGAGCGCAGAGCCCGGGTAACGGGGAGGAGCGGCGGGCGGGGCCTCCCGGGCCGCCGGGGCGTGGGCTGGGGCGCGGGGCGCAGGGCCTGGGGCGCACGCCGGCCTGGCGGGACTTGCTGTGGGCGGGCCGGCGCCTGTGCGCACGCCCCGGGCTGGGAAGGCGGGACGGTCCTGACACTGCTGTTTTAAACTTAACTTATCCTTCCCAGGCCCTTCGGTTGAGAAAGTAAGATAATGACCAGTGAGAGTCCAGCCTGGGGCATCCGGGTGTTTCCTTAAACCGCCAGGCGGTCGATACCCGGGGCCGTGTGGGCCGCCCACACTCCGCCCTCACCGCCCAGCGCTCTGTGGCCGGCGGGGCCTGCGAGAGCCCCCAGCCCTGCGCCTTCCGCCCGCCCCTGGGCCCGGTTATCAGCCCTGGACAGTGGGCCCCAGGGGCGCTGTTGACAGCCTGCGGGGGGCGGCTCGGTACCCTCACGGGAGGGAGGCAGGCCCTCCCCTCCGTGGTGGTGACAAGCGGGTGATGCCACTGTTTAAGCCACCACCTGTCAGTGATAGGATAAAGACGCTGAGAACTTGTGGCTTTATTCCTGTTTCTCCAGGCTATACAAATTACCTGTTTCTTCTGTATCAAATAAAAGAAGAAAAGTAAGGTTTATGTTAGTTTAATGCAATAGATCATTCAACTGCCAAATTTGAGGTTTTTGTTAGCCTCTGGAGAGACTTACGGACAGAGGCATTTATCAGTATTAATTTGCAGAGGGTGCTTGCTATTGATCACTTCGTGTGAATGAATTTTAGTGATTTTTTTTTTAATACAGTGCAATATTCTGAGAAAAGACAGCCAAGAGCATGTCCTTTTTGTCTTAAAGATTTTGTTTCTAATTCTAGCTTTCGTTTGATGCTGTCTGTACTTGAGATCTGAACCACACACCGCTGGTCAGACGCCTCAGTTGTTTGCCTCACGATGATTTTAGTCGTGGGCTATGATTACTGAGGGCTTAGGGCCAGCAGCGTCCCCTCATTAGTTCACTCCCGAGATTCTCTCTCTCTCTCTCTCTCTCGTGTGTGTGCGCGCGCGCATACACACACACACATGCTTTTTCTCAGCCAAATATATAGAACTCTACCCAGAATTCAGCTGGAATCCCTCTGAAGACACACTTCTAAAGCGAAGACCTAAATGCTAACTATTAACCTTTTTTTTAGTGTTTTCCAAGTCATTGGCAGTAGAATTTCTCCAGGGTGACTGTATTTGCCCACCCCATTAGCTTAGTTGAAAGAACAGCTCTTGGTAAATGGGACTCACTCTCAGCAGAAGGTCTGACTGACGTCACGGTAGGCGCAGCTCCGGCCTCCGTCAGCAGCTTGGCAGCTGGTCACTGCAGCGCGCGCTGCCCCCGCCCAGCCGGGGTCGCGAGTGGACGCACCGCAGGGGGCGTCATGGAGGAGCGGACCGTGTCCACAGCCTTGCCTCTGTCCCCCCGCCGTTCAGACCCTGCACCCAGGCTGTTTGGGACAAAGCAGCCGACATTACTGTTCATGTCGCAGCTGCGTCCCAAGGACCCCACGAGTCAGCA
Source organism: Macroglossus sobrinus (assembly GCA_004027375.1). Classification (NCBI taxonomy): domain Eukaryota; kingdom Metazoa; phylum Chordata; class Mammalia; order Chiroptera; family Pteropodidae; genus Macroglossus; species Macroglossus sobrinus. Next base: position 12,547 of record PVKZ01003668.1, on the reverse strand, counting down.
GCTGCATTGGGAACACTGCAGGAATCCCTCTTTCCTGTAATGACTGAGTTTTTATTGAAGGTCTGTCAATGTTTACAGAGAGTTAAAACTCTGTTTTAAAGCCTTCATGTTTTTATTATGACATTCAAAGAGTTTATGGAAATTTAGCTGCAAGTGTCCTGATGTTTACCATTAGTGACATATTAAGACGAATATTTTAGTCTCTCAATCAGAGAGCTAAGGGGAATGCTACCTCTTTAGTTCCTGCGCAGCTTAAGGGAGAAACGCAGCGTTTAATCCCGTGCGGGCAGCTCTGTTTCTGCAGACCCGGAGTCCGTCCAGTAGCTCTCTGCTCGTCTGTCGGGGCGTCTCAGAAACAGACGAGCTCGCGGGCGACGAGTGTGGCGGAATACAGGTCCGAACGTAACCTTTTTGTTCACGCATCATCTCTCTTTTTTTTTCTTCCTTCTCCGTCACCTGCAGCAGACTGCTCTGCCAGCAATCTCTGTTCTAGATTTGGTATGTTCTTGTTCCTTTCCCTTTGATCCTTCTTTCCTGTCTCGCTTTCCTGTTTCCTTTCAGTGGTGGTGGTTTCATGTTTCCGTAGACCAGTGCTGAGGGGTGGCCTGGACCGGGACACGTCGTGTCCTGACCCTCTAGAAGCATGCCTTTGAGTGTTCTTAGATTTAGTCGCTCTCTACCTTTTCCCTTTAAGTGTTGCTGTCTGTTTCCGGTTTTCACCTGGTCTCGGTTTTAGTCCAAATCGATTCTGTGTACATTTACTAGTCATGACTACATCAGCAAATGAGAGAGATGTCACATAGAGTCCGTCAGTCCATGTCATTGTTGTTCCATCAGAGAGAGATTTTAGATAACGCCACTGTCCGAAACGCAGTCGAATTGCTACTGACACGGTTCGTTAATGAATTAAGCTGCGTGTACCTGTCGAGGGTGTAACTGTCCTGGTGCAGTAAGAGGAACGTCCAGCAAACTGTGACTGTGTGTTCTTGAGTGTCACGTGGATTTGAGTGTAGTCCATCATCCGTCGTGCCCGCCTGTCTGCCATGTAGTACACGTTCTGTGTAAGTTCACCGTGTGCGGTGTCCCCCAGTGCCCGTCGTGCTCCCGTCCCGTAGCTGTGTCACCCTCCTGCCGGGCACATCAGTGTTAACCACGTCAACATCTGAGAGTTGGCTTTTGACGCTAGAAGGCCGGTATCAGACAACGCTTGAAAGGAAAAAAAATCCTTGAATCCAGGTTGGACTTGAGTGGCCCTTGCAGCCCGTCACCGCCTCCCCTTTTAAGATTTAAAGAAACAGCCGGGCGGCTCGGCCACCCAAAGACAACCTCTCCCCCTGATGGCCGATGGCCGGACGGCGCGTTTTCTGAGCGCTACGTCTGGTTTCCGTGAGCCCGAGGTTAAACCTGCGCCTTCCTCCCGCCTTCCTCGCGCGTCAGGCGCGGGCGGAGCAGGAGGTGGGCGGCGCCGCTGGCCCGGTCGCCTGTGTGCGGCAGGCGTGGCCGGGCCACCGCGCATCCCGGCCGGGCTGCAGACCTCCGAGGGTTCCGTGGGACGCTGGCATTGAAGGACAGGGTTCCCCTGACGTTTCTGTGTCAAAGAAATAGTTCGGCTGTTTCTGCTCGCTCATTGGCCGAGGCTCGGCGCTGACGTCAGCCGCCCCCCCCAGCGTCTCTCGGCCTCGCACCCCTCCCCCCCCCAGTTAGCGCCGGCAGCGACAGCGCTGTCCCGGCCGTCCCCGCGTCCGAGCCGGGTTGTCCCGGGACACGCACCCCTCCTGAGAGCGTGGGGCGCGGCGAGCACGCGACCGTCCCCGTAGCACCACCTGCCGTTGTCGGGGTGTCCCCTCAGGCGCTGCTGCGGGGTTGTCCCGGCGCTGGGATGAGTGACGTGGGCTCCTGCGGGGAACCCCCCTGGCTCGGGGTGGGGGGGTGGGGCGCCTGCAGGGTCGCCAGCGCCACCCTCGGTGACGTCTCCCGCCCAGGCCAGGCCGTGTTCGCCTGAAGCCCAGTGTCCCGCATCCCCGCGTCCCCACCTCCAGCCGTCCCCTCTGCAGGGGCTCGTGCGGTGGCGCAGTCCGCAGACCTGACCACTCCCTGATGCCTCTCTCTCTCCACGGAGAAGTCCTGCTCTTTCTCTCAGTCTGGCCCCCTCTGTGCCCCAAGCTACTTCCCCGCAGGCTGCCTTGAGCACACGTGGCTTTTCACCCTTGGGCTATTGCTCTAATTAAGAGATTAAGTTTGCTTTTCTCTCCTTGATATGTTTTTGGGTTTTGTGTGTGTGTGTGTCTAGTAAAGCATCACATCTTTGAAGAACAAAACGATCTACTTTGAAAATGGAAATACTACCTGAGACAGCTTACCAAGCAGTGGAAGAAACTGCCTTAATGTTCATAGCGCTGGCTCACTGGCCTTGTTTTAAAAGTGTTCGCCAAGGAACTGAACACAAGGAGAAGGCTCCTTGCATGTCACCGTCTAGATTTAGAAGAATTGAGTTTTTCGAGAGAAAAATAGCTGTCAGAGGTTTCTAAGATAGTTTTCTGTACCTACAGTTGCGAGAATTGTGATTGTCCTGATTTCTTACTATTATACTCGAATTTAAAAGAACTGATTGGATATTGCGACATACACTGTTTGTCTCGCTCAGGATTTGTTTTTAATTAAGTCCGGAGAGTATGGCGTAATGAGGTCAGTTTGTGCGTTTTTGGTTCATAGAAGAACCTCTCTCTGCTCGGTGCAGTTTCACACCCCCCACAAGTCCGCGTCCTGCGGAGCCTTCAAAGCCGGCGCAGGTTCGTTCTGTCGGCCGCACCGGGCGCCGTTTCTCGCCGTGGGTGCTGACAGCGCCGAGCACGGCCCGGGCGAGCACGCCGGTGCTGGCAGCGGGCCCCTCACGCAGGCGTGTGCGTCCGCTCCGCCCCGTCCAGCAGCGCCTGCTCCCGCCACGCAGCTGGCCAGAAGCCACCCGCCCTGACCTGACACCCTGGTCGTTCCGAGGGTCATTCCGGAGGGGCTTCCTGCAGTGGCTCGAAGCTCGGCCCGCGTGGCCTCGGGTCACGTTTTAGTTTAGAGACGTGTGAGCCAGCTCCTCGTGGCGCGGGACGGGGCAGCGCCGTGGGTGCTGCCGGAGCCCCGGTCCCCACAGGACGAGCGCGTGGGGAGGGCGCAGTTTCCAAGTCGCCGCCGTCACGGCCGGCGTGGCTCTGTCCGGGCAGGGTGGCGGCGGAGAGCCTGACCGGTCTCTGCTGGCCACGTGCACTTTCAGCTCAGAGCCGCTTTTTAGAAAAGGCGCTTCAGTCGGCAGCGACGAGGCGGGTAGAGGCGCTGAACCCCCAACGGAAGGGACGTCCTCGGTTTTCAGAGATCTGCTATGCCTCTGATTGTGTGAAGGAAAGATGTGAGAGTTTGTTTTGTGTCGTGTCGGACAGGCACACCGCCGGCGACAAACACTGGCCAGCGATCGGGGGCTGAGTCAGACCAGGCGGAGGACTTTGGGACGGGCGCTTGGCTGACGGCAGGACGGACGCGCCGTCAGGGGAGGGCGGCGGCCGTTCTGCTGAGCGCTCAGACGGGCGGAGCCAGGACCAGGGTCCGCCGAACCTCGGGTTCCAGTGCCAGGCCTCAGTGTGGGGGTGTCCCGAGCTGAACTGGGGTGCAGGCCGGGACCCTGGGGGAACCTGGTGGCAGAGGGCAGTGTGGAAGCGTGCCGGGAGTCCGGTCCCCCAGTCACGGTGGCGCCCGTTGGCCAGCGTCAGTGTCAGCACGTCACGCCGGCGTCTTGTGCCGCGTGGCCCGCCCCCTGAGGCCGCTGTTCACGCGCAGGCTTCTCCCCGACGCTCGTAGCGAGACGCGGGGAGGGGGCGGGCGAGGGGGCCCCGCGGATCTGCTCGGTTGGGGTGTGCGTGGGCGCGCGGTGTGGGTGCACACGAGTCTCTGCGGAGTGAGCCGCGCATGGGGCGCGTGGGGCCGGGCGCCGTCGCCCGTGTGCTGTGAGCCGCGCGCGCCCCGCTCCGTGTGTGTGTGTGTGTGTGTGTGTGTGTGTGTGTGTGTGTGTGTGTCCCGTCCCCGTGCGTGTCCCGGGCCGCGCCGCGCCGGGCCGGGCGGGCGCTGAGCTGGCTGTGCCGTCAGTTGCAGGACGAGGAGCGGCAGCGGCAGCGGCAGCTGGAGGAGATGCAGCGGCGCGAGGCGGAGGACCGGGCCCGGCAGGACGCGGCGCGCGGCCAGCGGCAGGAGGAGGCGCGGGCGAAGCGCGACGCCGAGGACAAGGTCCTGGTGCTGTGAGGGCGGCGAGGGTCGCGCTGGCCAGCCGGCCGGCGGGCAGGGGGCCGGGACTCCGGCCCGGCCCACACCCCACCCCTGTGCTCCGACCGCCTCCGGCTCCCCGCGCTGGCCCCCCGCACACTCTGGACTCTGCGGGCCGGGCCCTCGCGTCCCCGGACGAGGTCCGGCTGCTGCCCTGGTGGGGACGCTTGCTCGGCTCCTGCTCAGCTCGCGTGTGAGCCGCGGGGACCGAGGAGCGTGGTGGGCCCGTCCGTCACCGTCACGTGTCTCGGGCGGACGGCGCGCGGAAGTTCCTCCATCCCGGGTGGTGGCACAGAGGGCGATACGTGCGCGGCCTGCCACGCGGTAGACGCTCTGAGGCGCTGCTTTGTTTCCACGTGCGGGGTTTCTGAATCCCCTCATCCTTTCTGTCGCATTTTCAAACCGCAACTCGACCTGTTCTGGGAACCGGGAGCTGGCGGTGCTGCCCCCTGGCCGCCCCCGCATGTGCGTGCCAGCCCCGGGGGCCTGCCTGGCGCCCACGCCGCTCCGCTGTCACCTGCCCTGTCCCCTGCTCTGTCCCCTGCTCTGCCACCTCCCTTCTATGAAGGCGGGCGCTTGCGTGCCTCAGCTTCTGATAGGAACGATTTCGTTTTTATTAAAAGTTCCTCTTTTGAGAGTCCCATGAGCTGTATTAACAGAGTACTCCCCCCAACCCCACAGAAGAAGTGTTAGGAAGCTCTGTGCAGTGATAGGCTCTCTTGGGGTCCCTAGTCAAGGGGCACGGTCTGCAGGAACGTGACCCATTTACAGGAAAGTGGGGTGAGTAAGTGAGGACGTTCAGCTGCGCTGGCAGCCAGCGGCCTGCCCCGCAGCCCCCGTCACCGGCAGCGCCAGGAGCCCCCCAGGCCCCTCCAGGGGGGTTGGTGAGGACCGGGCGGACCCCTGGAGTTCTCCTCTGTCAGGCTGTCGTGTGCTCTCCCCCCCATGCTGCCTCCGCTCCGGGCCCCCCTAGCCCTGGCCGTGGGGTCCCACGCGGGAGAGGACGCCCCTGGGGAGGGCAGGGCGTGTCTGGGACTGGCCAGCTTGCGGTCTCACGACTCATGATTATGTCAGACACACTTTTTTCTCAGCAACTGCTTCTGTAATTGAGCGGTCAATGTAAAAAGAAGTTGAAGAACCTATTTTTTATACAAAATTCCAAAATTGCTGGGTTTGCTTTGTTAGAGAATTGTTGGGTAGAAAAGGGCCTTCCGGGCCCTGTACTTGTCTCTCCTCTCATCCAGCTGAAGAGAACGTTCTGGTCCCCCTGAAACGTTAGCGAGCCACGAGCCACGAGCCACGGCTCTCCCTGGGCCCCCGCCCTGGCGGCCCCGCTCAGAGCCCCCGGGGACTGGATGCCACAGCCCGTGTGGGGGAGGACAGACGTGCTTGTCCTTCGGGACGTCTCAGCGCAGACCTCCCTCCGAGGGCGAAGCACCGGCCGTTGTTCACTGTGCGGGTGTGCGGGTGTGCGGGTGTGTGTGTGTGTGAACACATGCGTGTGTGGGCGTGTGCATGTGTGTGTGCGTGTGCGTGAACACGTGTGTGTGTGGGCGTGTGCATGTGTGTACGCATGCACGTATTGTGTGGGTGTGCATGTGTGCACAGATGCGTTCATGTGTGTGCATGTGTGCGAACACGTGCATGTTTGTGTGTGCGTGCATGTGTGCATGTGTGTGAGTGTGCGTGCATGTGTTTGTGTGGGGTGTGTGTGTGCACATGCCAACGCATGTGTGCGCGGGTGTGGGTGTAGGTGTGTGTATGTGTGCACAATTGTGTGTATGTGCACAAATGTGTTCATCTGTGTACACGTGTGCATTGTGCGCACATGTGCATGTGTGGGGGTGTGCATGTGTATACAGGTGTGTGCATGCACGTGTGCATGTACGTGCGCGTGTGTATGTGTGCACGAGTGTACACATGTATGTGCGTGTGCATGGGCATGTGCATGTGTAGGCACATGTGTGGGGTGCACATGTATTGTGCGTGTGTGCGTGCACGTGTGTGACAGGCGGAGGCCGTAGGGGGAAACACAAGCACGCACATTGACATGGGGACTGACACCTCCACCCGGATGCCAGCAGGCCCCCCGGACTTGGCGTCTCTGGCTGAATGAGTGTAGACTCGTCTTCCATCGTGTCCCACGGAACGTCCTTCCCACTAAGGCAGACTGTTCTGCTTGACCTTTCACCCCTTTCTTACTTCCTTTTTTCTTGTGTCCTAAAATTTCTGTCAATCTTTAACAAAACTGTGCTGTTAACCTTTTTTAATGTTAAAATAATTTTAACACTGTCAACTGTAGTTTGTGCAGATATATGTCGGAAAAAAATGTACGTGTCAAATATATTTGCATACCCTGTGGCTCTCACTCCTCACTCTGGCTCTCTGGCTTCCTGGGGGGGGGGGGCGAGGCCGACCCGTGCCCCGCGCAGTGTTTCTGAGCTTGCTGCTTCGGGGAAACGAGTCATGTTTTTCACACTTGGTGGTTTCCCACTGGTTTTCCTCTGGGCACGGGTGGACCAGGGGACTGGAGCCTGTCCTTCTCGTCCAGGAAGCATGCTCTCTGGAGGGGCGGGGCTCGGGGGGGGCACCGGGCGGGCCCTCCTGGCTGCGCCCACTCGAGCACGCCAGGCGCAGCCTGTGTCGGGCTTAGCTGTGTGTGTAGACTCAGCAGCGCCAGGTAAGTTGACATCCTACCAAAAACAGCAGGACAGAGACGGACCCGGAGGGAGACGCAGAGACCGCCAGCCCGTGCAGAGGGCGGCGTGCACACCTGCCGTCCCGTGGACGCGCCGCCAGCGTGCTGGCGGGGACTGCGGCACGCGCTCCTCCCCCTGCCCCGTGCGGGCGGGCGGGCTGCTGTGGCCCCCCGACCTCTGTCTGACCTCGCCTCTGTCTGTCCCCGCCCGCAGAGGCGACAGGAGGAAGGCTACTACAGCCGCCTGGAGGCCGAGCGGCGCCGGCAGCACGACGAGGCCGAGCGCAGGCTGCTGGCGCCTGAGGAGCCGGGGCTGTGCCGGCCGCCGCTCCCGCGGGGCTACGAGCCCGGCCCGCCGCCCCCGCCGCAGCGCACCGCCTCCTACCTGCAGGCGCAGGCCCTGTCGCCCGACTCGCTCTACACGGCCACGCTCGTCGCGTACGACGAGGACGAGGACGAGGACTGCGGGCCAGCAGGTCAGGACGATGCTCTGGCCGAGCCAGAGTCCCGGGCTCCGACGGCGTCCTTCCCTCCAGCTTGTCGGCCACCCTCGGCCACTGCCAGCCGTGCTGCCTGCCAGGCTCCGGCCTGGCCGCACGCGGCGCCGCGGTGGGGAGCCGGCTGGGCGGGAGGGGAGCGCGCGGCGCCTGGAGGACCCGTGCGGGAAGCGGGCGAGCTCTGTCCCAGACGCGCCTCTGCACAGTAGGTCCTTCTACGTAGGAGCCTAACGTTCACGTGTCTGCAGCTCACGTGGACGGGTCGTCTCCGCGTGGGACGCCGTGCGGCGTGTGGCCTGTCGGATCCAGTCTGCGCCGCCCTCGCTGTGCGCTGGCGGTCCGGAGCGTCTACCGCTCCAGCCCGTGTGGCTGTTACAGGCCAGAGACTCGTTAGCGGGAAAGTCTCTCCGTCCCGCTGGTGTTAGTTAGCGGGAGCACGTCAGCCCTGTCCTGATGCGTTATGATTTCAGTGATGCATCGTTAGTGGCACCGTTTAAAACTTCTGACCTGCACCGTCTCTTGCTGCTCCGCGCCCCGGAGTGCAGGGGACAAGGGCTTTGCCAGCAGCCGGGCCCGCGCGCCCGGCACGGTCACGCGGTCGGTCACGGGCAGGGCCCCCCCCCCCCACGCCGCGCTGCTCCGGGCCTTCCCATGGCGGCGTCGGACGTTTCGTCTCCGTGGACGTTTCGTGTCCGTGGCACGAGTATCGGTGCTGGGGACTTCTGGCACCGCGTGACTCCGGTCCCTCGGGCGGGGCCGCTGTGTCCCCACGTGACGGGCCGTCTGTGGCCGCGGCGCGGGGACGAGGGACGCCTTGGGCCCCGCGGGCACTGCGTCTTCACACGGGTGAAGCGTGGGCAACAGTGCGAGGACCTTAACCCCGGTTTCTCTCTCTCTCAACGGAAAAGGACGGAACTCCTACACTGGATCTACCGGGACCCTCCCCGGCGCCCACGACGCGTGCCGGGACGCGAGAGAGAAACCGCCCAAAAGGTACTTGTGTCCGCGCGGGCAGGCCCCTCTCCGGGATGCCCTTGCTCAGGCCGTTTTCGGGGGACGGGGTCACGTTTGAGCCCCGTACAGAGTCGCGGGGGCACCGGCTCTTTCGTCCGTGGGGACCAGGCAGTCGCTTCGCGCGGTGCCGAGGCCGGCTCCGCGCTCAGGGCCTCAGCGTCCGCGGGGCTCCCCGCTGACCGCTTCCGCGAGGAGGGGCGAAGGTCCCGGGCCGTGTCCAGACGCCCTGCGGGCCCGCGGGGGGGCCCAGCCCCGGGGGCGGATGGGCTCGATGGGGGGCCACGGCTCGGGTCAGCCAGACGCCGCTGGCCGCGAGCTCCTAGAAGCGCGTGGACGCTGAAGCGGTCAGGGCAGCCCCCGGCGTCCCGCTGCGGCCTCGGACGCGGCTGGGGTGCCGGGAGGTGCCTCTCGGGTCCGCGCAGGGGTCGCGAGGGTCCTGCACCTTCAGAGGGCGCCTCGTTCCTTACACTTAACCGTTAAGACCCTCCGGCTGCCGCAGCTGAAGTGACAGGCTCTGGTAGCTGGACGTGACCGGAGATGAGATGACCCCTAAACTTTAAATCAACGTGGTCAGGAGAAGGTGTCGCTTTTATCCCCAACTTTGCTTTAGAAACGGCCCCTGTGGTTTCCATTGTAAGGCCGTGGTGGGACTGCACACAGGCGCTCACTGGAGGTGTCCCGTCGCTGCCACTCAGCGCGGACGTGCCCACCGCTGACGGTTCTTCCCGCTCTGACCCTCCCCCTCCCGCAGCCACGACGCCGACGCCCCCGCGGGCTCCGGAGCCCCCGAAAACCTGCCGTTCAGGGAGCGCCAGCGCCTCTTCTCGCAGGGCCAGGACGTGTCCCACAAGGTGAAGGCCTCCCGCCGGCTGACGGAGCTGGAGAATGAGCTGAACACGAAGTGAGGGCGGGCGGCGCCCCGGGCCCTTCGCGCTCGGAGGAGAAGGGGCCACGTCGCCACGTCGCGCAGACTGCGGCCCCAAGATGCTCGGGGCACGGAGCTGGTCGGGCCCGGGGACGTCGGCTCCGCTCTCCAGGAGCCTGTCGTTCGTGTGATCTAAACACTCTTCGTTTCTTGATTGTCTGACTCACATGGAGGTGGCTTTTCTGATCGTTTCCTTCTGAGGGTCTGCGTGCGAAGGGGGGCGAAGGGCGGGCAGGAGGAGGTCATGGGGTGTCTCTCCCCCCGCCTTGCCCAAGGAGCACAGAGAAGCCCCGTTTCTGCCCTTTCCACACGCTTTAGCTCGCGGGGAATAGCTTGAGCGACCCAGACGATGGTTTGCACTACGCACTAGCGACGCAGGCGTCGGGGTTTGTCTACCGGGAGCGGGGACACAGAGAGACAGCTCCGGGCTGGCCGCGAGCAGACCCGTCCCAGCCCTTCCCGCCCTCCCTCAGTCACAGAGCAGCTCGCACTGCCGCTTCCCGGACGGTCGGGGACGGGGGACGCCGCTCACCAGAGGCGTGGCCGCCCTCCCCTCGCGGGCCCGCGCCCTTCCAGCCGGTCCTCCACATCTGATCGAAGAGCTTTTTCCCAACCAAAACAGTGTGAGGCTTTAAGCTTAGAAAAATTTATTTTTATAAACTCCAGATTCTTGCTGTAGTCAATGGTTGGTGATTTTTGAAGACGGTAGTTAATGGCAGAGAGTCAGTCACATGGTGTCAGGTGCCCACGGGGACCTGTGAGGGGGCGTCTCGCCGGGCGGCCGTGCCGCGAACGGGAACACGCACATCGGGGACGCGTGTCACGTTAGCAGGTGGCACTCGGCACAGCTGTCGCTCAGGAATTTTAAGTCTGACAGCGAGAGTGACACCCGTGTGCTGTTGGGGCCAGCCTTCTGGCACCTGTGGCGTCTGTCATTCACATCTGCAAGACAAACTGGTGGCGGCTCAAGCTACTTTTCACTCTCTCATAGAACAATTTCATTTTCCTTTGTTGCTTTTCGTTACCACTGTGGTTTCTTCAGCTACGAACGTGGCTGACGTCGGGGAGACGGCCCTCACTTTGCTTTCTGTCGTGTGATGATAAAACGATAATTTACCTTGTGATTACGAGCAGCTTTTCTGTTTGACAAAGCCCTGGCGTGGGGTCTAGACGGTTCTTCCGTACCACGCTCTCTGCAGACACGTCTGCTGGCACACTTCCAGACAGGAGGGGCAGGGGCAGGGGCTCCCCGGCCTTGGGATCGCTCCCACGAGAGTCATATGATAAACCGTTACAACGCAAGTGTGCATATGTCCCATGCCTGTCGGGCTCCCGTTCGGAAGTGTGCCTAAGAGTGAGCTGGCTCTGTGTTGATGAAGGATTTGCACGCTCCCGGGAGTGCCAGGACAGGCAGGCCCCCCCCCCCCCGGGTGTCGGGAGGACACTGGCAGCCTCGTGGGGACCTGATCCACACTTTCCTGTAAAGAAAATGATGCAGACGAACTACTATTCTGTTAATACATGGAGAGAGATGCACACGCGTCCGCGCAGAGGCACGTGACTCTACGGACAGGGAGCCCCGGGGTGGGTGCGGCCGCCCCCGACGTTGGGGGGGATGTGAGGTGCGACTGTGACTGCTTTTCACGGCTGTGCATTACTATGAAAAACACCGAACTGCTGTAGTTTCCCATTTCTACTGTATTTCACTTGCGACCTATTTTTAATAAACTTTATATGTATTTAAGTGCATCTGCTTGCCGTTGTGACCGCTGCCCATGGAGGCTCCATAAGGTCCGCCTCCCCGCTCCCGTCCCTCCCGCCCGTGTCAGGCTGTTTCTCCGTCAAGCCGTCCCAGCGGCGCCCCTGCCACTCAGGCATACGGTACTTAGCACAGTGTACTAAGCACAGTACTTAACTTAGCACAGTGTAGGGCAAGACGTCCCGGTGAGACGCGCTCCAGGGCTGGGGGCCCCGGCGGGGGGGCGGGGGAGGGCTTGACAGACGAGAGTGGCACCCAGCAGCCCCGCCCAACCCTGGGCACGTCCTCCCCCCTCGCAAACCCCAAGTCTGTTTCCTGTCCCCTCTGTCGTGGCCTCGGGCCAGCAGCACTGGGCAGGACTCGGAGGGCCTGGGAGAAGCAGGTGTTCCCTGCGGGGGCCGCAGCAGCCACTCCACACTTGTCCGGGCACCCAGGAAGGCGCCTGCAGGTGTGGGAGGACAGCGCGCAGAGGCGTCTCCAGCGGCTTCCCCTCGGGCCCATCCTTGCCCTTGCCCTTAACGAAGTCGCTGCCCGTCGTGGTGGGCGTCGCCTGGCCTGTGGGCGACACGCCCTCTGCTTCCTGGCACCGGGGGCTGCTCTCGGCTCGCGGCCACGTCTCGGGCCCTCCCGGGCCACAGCAGAACGCAGGCCAGACGACTCCCTGAAGGGGACGCGTGCGCCAGGAGTGACAGGCTTTGCATTGCAGCATCTGCCCGGCGTAGTCGACGTCCCGTGGTCCCCGACGACGTCCCGTGGTCCCCAACAACGTCCCGTGGTCCCCGACGACGAGCCGGCTGCCGGCCGGTGCAGGAGAGGCGCTCTGCGCAGTCTGTCGGCAGAGAAGGTCCCCACGGGGGATCTGGGGAGAGGGGTGCACAGCCTGTGTGCACACACACCCAGCGGGCATGAGGATGTACAGGCCACTTGCAGGGTTTGATAGAGGGGCCCAGTTTACGTCCTGGAGATGGCAGACGGTGACAACCCGACGCTGCCCTCACGTCATCGATAGGAAAATACCTGCGCGAAGTAGGCACGTTCTTTGCCATCCGAAAGTTCCAGATCCGGTGTGCGTGCACGCGCAGCACGTGTCACCGTCCGTGTGCAGACGGGCGTCCTGCGGGGAAGCCGGCACATTACAGGGGGCAGGGTCCCCGTCACGGGAAGCCTGCGACTCGCTCTGAACTGGAGGACACGCAGGGACCACGGCCGGCTCCGCCCCCGGCCCAGCCGGCGCTGCCGGCGCCGACGCACACGCACGCACAGCCCACGCACGGACACGTAGAGCCACGCACAGGCACGCACAGCCCACGCACGGACGCGTAGAGCCACGCACAGGCACGCACAGCCCACGCACG